>CM061069.1:20050472-20146770 GCA_030762895.1 Sophora flavescens
TTCTCCTCCACACATCCATGCCCGCGGACGCCTCGTTTCTCGCCGCTTATACGCGCTTCAACCCTCATTGAGTTTCTTGATTTGGGGTTCGGGGGCACCACAAGGGTAAGGTTGTTTGCAGTTATATTGTATTCATCCTCTACCGTATGCTCCTCTAGATTTCTCTTTTCCTATCTTACCCCTCTTTCACTTACCGAATGTTGAACATGATTTGTGATTCGGGAGGCGGGGTGAGATTGCTTGTTTCATTGCCAGATGTTCTTGATTTGGTTTACAACTCTCAATTTAGGAATTTTTCTCGATTGTTATGGTCATACTGTTGAGGTCAATTGGGTTTGAACTTGCTTGATTACTATTGTGATCATAAGCAACTTCATACATATTAATCAGCTATCAAACCCATAGTATCTTGGTTTTGGGGATTTTTGAAGGCTGCACCGCAGCTCAAGTATTTACATTCTAAGTTTCCTTTGGTATTCTAAGACTAGTGTAGGTGTTGCTTACTTGACATTCTACACATATTAATGTCAGATTACTCGTTGAGTGCATGTTTTTGTGAACTTTGAATTATCCCGATGATTATGTGGTTTTTGGTGCTCTTGTATTTTATTTTGTTAAGGTTTAGGTATGATAGGATTAACTTATGCATTATTGCTTGGTTCTTTGACTCCGATATAGTAATTTTGCATTTTCGTGAACTATGCCACCTAAGCGTTACGCTTTACCCGATAGGGCCAATACTTCTCGAGTTGCTCCTCTCGATGTCTCTATCGTCCACACAGCGGTATTTGAATCTTCTATGCATCGGGGACGATTTGAATTACTTTAAGTTCGGCTTATCGTCATTAATGTCTGATGCTGTACCATTGTTGACTTTGGTGTCCAGAGAGGGCAGATTGAGGGTTATTTATTAGCACCAATGGGACCATCTTTGCCATTCAGAGTCGTGTGCTTATCGAGAGCCTATCCGAATTTTGGGGTGACATTGAACTTGATTGCGTTGTGCAGTCTGGAGGAACCTGCTACCATCGGAACTGGCCTGTCCGGTGCGCCTTTTCATGTCGATTGGTCGAGTTTAATATTCACATGGGCTTTGAGACAACTTCTTCAGGTACGAGACCCCCTCCTCCTACCGTGGGGGCCTATTTCCCTCCCTCCTCACTTTGATTTCTTTGATGCCATTTTTTTGGAAAGAGATTTTCCACCGTGACTACCTTATAACCTAGTGAGTAAGACCTCTATGCTTTGTGAACCCGTGTCTGATGGTTTTATCGAGTTCATATCTACATGGAATTACAATGGGTCATTCTCAAAGACGGTCGTTGTGACTAAGATGGACTTTGTTCTTTCTATGGTGCTTAGTGCATAGCAATCGCCGTAACTCCTGGGATACTTATTCTTACGAGATCCGAGGGAAACAGAGAAGCCCGGGGTGGGTGGGGACCAACAACGATATTTTACCTTGGGTTCCTACATTACACATCCGGCTCGTAACCTTCCGCCTTGCACTGGATGTCACACACGCAATCCCATGGAGCCACAATGATAAACTTGTTGCCTGCATCGGCGTTGTTCACCTGGTTGGACGGTGACATTTTGCATTACCAGGGCTCCAATTACTCCTCAATAGGCTGATGTGTAATGATGGTGATGATGATGATGTTCCGCACCGCTCCTCCCTACTTATGGATGATATTGTGGCTCAACTTAGATCATATGGAGGTAGATATAAACGACTTAAACCAACTCTTCCAGTTGATTAGGCTCTTTACGCCTCTTCCTTGATCGTATTATCTCTCCTTGAAATCCCCAGGTGACCACTATGTGTCTGAATCACTCAGTGGAAGTTTCTTTCTTCCTTTTCTTTTGGTGGTGGTTTAATTTTGCTATTTTGACATTGAGGACAATGTTAGGTTTTAAGTGTAGGTGGTGGGATTATCGATTAATTACCCCATTACTTCTTGAAAATGTGAAAACTACACTTGAGTATTGTGAAAAATTAGGCAAGATAGACTTGAATTTTTCAATTAATGTTAAGTGGCAGATAGAGATATTTTTCGAGGGTACCTCATTGCTTGTGAGAGATTGTTTTGAAAAGCGATTTTTTCTCCAGTCCGATATGACATGATGTGATCCTAGTTGAAAGTTGCTTTGTTTATTTACATTTGCTTTTCTTCTCAAATTTACCCCTGAAAGTGAGCCAAATTGATTGGATTTCATTTTGAATCCAATCTTCTTTTGGGAGTGATACTTCTCTAGGTTTATGTGTATAGAACTTGCTTTGATATCTTAGGATTAAGGCAATTAGGATCCTATTTTTCCTTGACCTCCCGATTCATGACGAAAAATTATTCCCTTAGTTGCCCGGTTGAGCTTGATATGAAATTCTCCTTGCTTACCCCTTTTTGAGAATTTCAAGTTGAATGTGATTTGATTATTTTGATTATTATTCTTGACATTGGGTGAAGCATGTAAATGGGTTGATAAAAAAGGTCATTAAGGTTATCCGTGTTTGATGGATAGAAAGTAGAAAACAAAAAAAAAAAAAAAAAAAAAAAAGAAAAAAAAGAAAGAAAAAATCAATCCATATGGGTTCAAATAAAAAAATATTATAAAAAGGGAGATTTTTGGTAAAGTATAATGGAAATGGGGTTGGAAGGAAAGATTATTTTGTGCTTGCTCCATTGAGCTTCACTCTGTTTTCTTTTCAACCTGATTTTACTATGTTGGACTTATCCTAAATATCTCTCATCGTTTTTATCCTACCTATTATTGTTTCACTAGTATCCCCCATTACAACCATTGCAAGTCCTTTTGATTCTGTTGTTATGTGAATAAGTACGTGGAGATGATATTGACAATCGCCTATCATAACGGCATCTTCCCTGCAAAGAAGTTTGGAGTGATCTCTTTGTCCTTAATCAATTGGTGATGCACAGTTGAGTGACCTTATTTGTTGATTAGGAATTGATGCTGGTTAAACTCAAGCTTCCTAATTGCTAGAAATGATTGCTCATATTTGACTGATTTTGATCCCTTGCTGGTAGAATTACTTTGTTAGCCCTTTGATTCCTATGCTTTGGAAGGCTCTGGTTTAACATTTTTCTTTGTCAGGACAAAAAACTCAGTAGTGATTTTGATCTGATTTTATATAGCAAAACCTTGTCATGTTGCATCCTATTCTTTGATTTTTGGCTCAAAGAATGGATTTATATAAGTGATTATTTGAGATTATTAAGAGTGACTATTGGAGAATAATTGGAGGAAATTTCATTTTTGGAGATTAAAAATGGGGGTGAATTAAGAGTTGGGGCATGGGACAAGGTTCCTGATAAGAATTAATTGTGTCTTCAAAGTGGATTTTCTCTCTCCGAGTTACCTGATACATAGTCTCTATGTAGCACATCTGTGTCTGTCATCATGCATTGTTCTTCCTAGAGAGAATTTGTAACTTCCTAATAGACACTGTTGTGTCTAGTCCTTGAATACGTGTTTTATGCCAAGAGACACAGCTGTGCCCCTGTAGAACATAGCCGTGTTTATTATGTTTGTTCTAAAAATGCCAGTCTACTCCTTTTTTAGTTTAAATAAAGGTGGGAGCACCTTTGTTTCAGGGGATCTTTTCGATGGTTGGAGATGAGCTAAAACATTGTTCTCTTGGGGTTTTGAATATCGCGATAGTTCTTCCAAACCTTTGGGAGGCGATTCAAGAGCAAGGCAACGCTGAAGAATCCGGAATGGGGAGATTACTACTCTGTAAAGGTTCTTCTTCGTTTCTTCATATACCTTTATTTGATGGTCTTTTTATTCCATGGATCGCTAAATGCCAATGCACCAGGTTGTGGTGGATCTTGCTATCAAACTCTTTTCCTAATTTAATATGATTTACTTGATTTTGCTTTCATATAGATTATTCTATTTCTTTATTCATGTTAAGTTTTGCTCCTTTCTTGCATGTTTGAGTTGATTGATTGATGACACGTACAGCAATTAATTGATAGACATTTAGAATAATCGATGTTGGATTGACTTCATGAAAAACTTAAATCTGAAAAATCTTAATCCGGGTTAATCAATTAGATTAATCAACTTTCTTTGTGCTTTATGCTTTCTCTGATTTGAATTTCTTACATGACCAAATAGGAAATTAATTTGGGGAAAATAATAGTGAATGACCAAACATATTAATATAGAATTCATTGAGGGATTGATATGTTTCTTAATTCAAATATCATAAAGAATTAGGAATTATGGAATTAAAAGTGCAGGTGAAACCTTGACCCAGGCTTCATAATGAACCTTTCGCTATATTTGTGTGCTTGCTTACGTAACTCTTGTCTTTGTTGTTCCTTTCTAAGATTCATCATTTCACCGATTTGATTTGTCAAATAACAAAGAATTCCTCTGGATGGGTAATTATTAATTAAACCTGCCGGGTGCAATAATTGTTTTGAATGATTGATCATCATTCCTGCAATTGATTGGTGAGTAATTGTTTTGGATTAGTAGGAATAGCCTTCAAATCTTTAAGTAGTTGGATGTAATTGTCTTGGTTGAGGGAAATTAATATGACATAGGAATAAGAAAATTTTAATGAACTCGCTGTACACTCGGAAAGCAAACTTCTTTCATGGACTAAATGCGCTAAGCATCCCTCAAGCATCGATTACCCGGTTAAAATTACAAAGATTAGGGAATCCTAGTTGTTTCCATCTCCGCTTTAAATCACCCGATTCATGCTTTGTTGATTGCCTTTCAATTTACAATTACTGTTCTTATACTCAATTACCCCTTCACTTTAAATGCTTAAATTCATTCTTTATTTTATTGAGCTAAGTAGAAAAAGTTAACACTAAAATTTGTATTCAATGCATTTAAATCATCATGGGAACAATCTTACTCACTTTGTTAGATGTTTGACTATGTACACTTGCACTTCACATATACTTATAACAAGTTTTTGGCTCCGTTGCCGGGGATTGACAATGGGGTTGAATATTTAAATTCTTTTGTTAACTTTTCTATTTAGTTGGTTCCAAATTCTGCACTTTGCTTAGCAACGGGGTAACATTTGCATGTGCAGCAGGGTACACCCTAGTTTCAAATAGACTTGGAGATAGAGAAACCGTAAAGAGGCTAAGGAAGAGAACTAAAGAACAAAGAGCTAGAGATCAAAACTCTGACTTGGCTTCCATGCTCTTTCTGGACAATGAGATGAAGATCCACTGGGATGATTGAATTGGCAAATGATCGGGATAGGTCCATTAGGGGCTATCTTGTCTTTTGATCCCCAAACTATGAACATGGGGTTGTGAGACCAAAAATAACTACCCGTCCAATTTGAGTTCAAACCAATGATGTTTCAAATGCTTCAAACTATTAGGCGAGTTCGGTGGTGCCCCCTACTAAAGATCCATACTTACTGATGCAATTTCACGAAAGTGGCAAGCAATTTCAAGATTCCTGGAGTAAGTGATGATGCTTTCTGGCTAAGGCTTTTTCCTTATTCTCGAGGACAGAGCCAATACTTGATTGAACTCTTTGGAATCCAACTCCATTACTTCATGGAATGGTCTAAGCTGAAAAGTTCTCGACTAAGTACTTTCCTCCTACTAAAAATTCAATATTAAGGAGTGATATAACTTCAATTCAGGGCAAAATGATGATGAATCACTGTATGATTCGTGGAGAGGTTCAAGGAGCTGTTGAGAATATGCCCTCATCACAACATCCCCGTATGTATTCAAATGGAGACCTTCTACAATGGACTCTGCCTCCTTCAAGATTGATGTTAGATGCTACCATCGAGGTACATTCTTTACAAAATCATACAATGAAGCTATGCATTGGTTGAAGCATAGTCAAGTAATAGCTATCAATGGCCAATTGTGAGGGCCCAGTCCGCTAAAACCCCCTGGGGATGGTTGAAGTGATGGAACCAAATGCCTTATCTCTACGACACTTGCCTCCATCACTAACATCTGAAAAATCTGATTACTAATGCAAGTAAAGAACACCTTTACGGTTGAACCGGTGGCTCTGTAAATGCAGTGTCTCGTGTGTCATGGAGAAGGGAACATTTTTGAAGCATGTCCAAGCAACTCAGTTGATGAAATATGTGTGAAATAGGGGAAATTATGCATACAACAACAATTACAACTCGGATACAAGCATCCACATCCAAATCTTAGCTCTGCAATTACAACAACATTCGAAATCCACCTCCGGTCGTGAATCATAGCAAAATCAGCAACAAGGACAAAACACTCGCACGACTCAAGCCCCAGCTAAGGAACCTTCTCTGGAAGCCATTAAAGCCTTCAAGATCGAAACCAAGGCCCAAATTGGTAACCAAGAAAGAGGCCAGTTGGCCACTACTCTTACAAATAGGCCAAACCGGAACCTTACCCGCATCTACGTAAAGTCCATCAACTTCTAGTGATAAAGGGAAGGAGCAAGTTAAAGTTATAAATCGAGAGGTGGTAAAGGGCTACGGATGTTTGTAGCATTTAAGCAACCTGCAACAGGGAAGACTTATACAGCTAATCCAGCAGGTAATTCTGCAAGAAAATTCCTGCAAATGCGGGAACGCTTTGGGAGATCCCCAAGAAAAAAAAAGGCTAAATTGATTCCGCAAAGGCCACCTCCTCCATTTCCACAGAGGTTGAGGAAACACTCAACGAGAAGAAGTTTAAAAATTCCCGAAATTCAAAGCAATTACACATCAACGTACCTGCGTTTGAAGCTTTGCAATAGATGCCTAATTACACCAAATTTGAGACAGTGGCAATGACAAAGGAGTGTAGTCAGCTATTGCGTAACAAGGTTCCCGTGAAAATGAAAGACCCAATCAGCCTTTAAAATTCCTTGCTCTATAAGGAATACTTACCGTGGGAAAGACCTTATGTGATCTAGAAGCTAGCATTAATTTGATGCCAATGTCCATTTTCCAGTAATTGAATATTGGAGAAGCCAGACCTACCACTTGTCACTTTGCAACTTACCGATAGATCCATTGCCTATCCGTGATGAAAGATTGAGAGGATGGGCTTATTAAGGTAGACAGATTTGTGTTTCCAAGTGGGATTTCATTATTCTTGATTTTGAGGATGACAAAGAAGTCCCAATTATCCTTGGAAGACCCTTTCTTGCAACTGGAAGAACATTGATAGATGTGAATAAAGGAGAACTCGCTATGAGGGTGAATGATCAACAACTGACTTTTAATGTTTTTAATGCATTACACTATCCCGATAAAGAGATGGAAAGCTGTTACATTACGGCATTGAATCTCCGGTGCAAGAGCAATTGATAGCATCGGGGAAAGATTTGGAGAATGAGTTTGAACTAAATAAGGAAACCGATTCCGGAATTGAAGAGTTGAACCAACTAGTTGGAGAGAGTTTGGCACATAGATCTTGGATCGAAAAAATATTAGTCCTTAGATGTATCTGCAGACACCTTCAAGGAGAATATACCTCTCTATTGAAAAACCTCCCACCCTTGAATTGAAGCAATACCTTCTCACTTGAAGTATGCTTATCCTGGGAGAAAATGAAACTCTTCCAATCATCATCTCTTCATTCCTAAATTCTAAACGTGAGTATAATCTCATTTCACTTTTGAAGAGGCATAAGAAGGCTATTGGATGGCAAATGGTAGATATTAAAGGTATCAGTCCTAGCGTTTGTATGCACGAATTCTGTTAGAGGAAGATGCCAAGAATAGTATTGAAGGCCGGGAGAAGATTGTACCCAATAATGAAAGAAGTTGTGAAGAAAGAAATCATCAAATGGCTTGATCCAGGAATCATTTACCCCATCTCAGATAGTGTGTGGGTTAGTCCTGTACAGTGTGTTTCAAAGAAAGGATAAGTCACTGTGGTGAAAAAATGGGAAGAATGAGCTGATTCACTCGGCAAGGACAGTCATAGGTTGGAGGATCTGCATGGACTATAGAAAGCTGAACAAGGCCACAAGGAAGGATCATTTTCCACTACCCTTCATTGATCAGATGCTTGATAGGATGTCTGGGAGAGAATTTTACTGCTTTCTAGATGGCTATTCAGGATACAATCAAATAGCGGTAGCATGCAAGATCAGCTGAAGACCACTTTCACCTGTCCATATGGTACGTTTGCTTTCAGAAGGATGCCTTTTGGGCTCTGCAATGATCCAACAACTTTCCCGAGGTGCATGATTGCTATCATTTCGGATTTCATTGAGAACACCATGCAGATTTTCATGGATGATTTTTCGATATTTGGGGACTCGTTCATAGGGTGCCTGAACAACTTGGAACAGGTGCTAGACAGATGTGAAGAAACCAACTTGGTCTTGAAGTGGGAAAAGTACCATTTCATGGTGAAGGAAGGTATAGTGTTGGGCCATAAAGTGTCAAAGAAAGGCCTTGAGGTGGACAAAGTTAAGATTGAGGTTATTGAAGGACTTCCCTCACCTAACTCTGTCAAGGGTATCAGAAGTTTTCTAGGACATGTTGGGTTCTATAGAAGATTCATCAAAGATTTCTCAAAAATTTCCAAGCCACCGTGCAAATTGCTGGAGCATGATAGTGCATTTGACTTCACAGATGAGTGTTTATCGTTTTAAACTGCTTGAAGAAGGCTTTGATTACTACACCCGTAATAATAGCTCCAGACCGGAAAGACCATTTAGTTGATGTGTGATGCTAGTGATTTTGCAGTAGGAGTGTGCTAGGCCAAAGGCATAACAAAATCTTCCATAGCATTTACTATGCTAGCAAGACTCTCTATTGATGCTCGGATCAATTACACCACTACAGAAAAAGAATTGTTGGTCGTGTGGTGTTTGCTTTTAACAAATTGACCCTATCCGGTGGGAACCAAAGTAGTGGTATACACGAGATCATGCAGCCATTAAGTATCTCATTAACAAGAAGGATACAAAGCCAATGCTTACAGATAGGTACTTTTGCTTCAAGAATTTGATTTGGAAATCAAAGATAAGAAGGGTATTGAAAATCGGGTAGTTGGTCATCTCTCCAGATTGTTGAAGGAGGGGAACCCGAGTCTCAAGGAGAAATCAAATAAAATTTTCCTGATGAACACTAGCTAATGTTTGAAGATGTTGCAACACCTTGGTACGCAGCATTCTGAATTTTCTAGTCAGAGGGGTAATTCCAGTGGAGATGAATTCTCAACATAAAAAGAGGTTTTGCATGAAGTTAAACACTTTTCTTGGGATGAACACTTTCCGTACAAAGATGCCAAGACCGGATCATGAGGAAATGTCCACAGAGGAAGAAATGCAAGATATCCTTGGTGATTGCCATGTTGTTCCTTATGGTGGTCACTTTGGAGGAAAAAGAACAGCTACTAAAGTCTTACAATCAGGGTATGTCCAGCCCACTTTGTTCAAAGATGCTCAAGTGTATGCCAAGAATTATGACAGATGTTAGAGGGTGGGGAATATTTCCAACAGACAAGAGCTGCCACTCAACACCATTTTGGAGATTGAATTGTTTAATGTATGTGGAATAGATTTTATGGGGCTATTTCCTGTCTCTTATGGGAATTCCTACATCTTAGTTGCATTGGACTATGTCTCCAAATGGGTCGAAGCAGTATCAATGCCTTCCAATGATGCCAGAGTAATCACAAAGTTCCTGCACAAGAACATATTCACTAGATTTAGCACTCCAAGAGCCATAATCAGTGATGAAGGCTCTCATTTTTGTAACAAGCTATTTGCTAACTTGCTTTCAAAATATGGAGTGAAACGTAAAGTGGCTACCATATATCACCCCTCGGAACAAAGGGGCAAGTCGAAGTGTCCAATAGAGAGATCAAAAGAATTCTTGAAAAGATGATGAACCCTTCTAGGAAGGACTAGTCATTACATTTAGATAATGCTCTCTGGGCTTACAGAACTGCATTTAAAACTCTCATTGGCATGTCCCCTTATAGATTGGTTTATGGCAAGGTTTGCCATTTACCAATTGAGCTGAAACACAAGGCATTATGGGCCATAAAGAAGTTGAATTTCGATGCACAAGCAGTTGGAGAAGCAAGAATGTTGCGGCTGAATGAACTTAAAGAGTTTAGGCTCTTTGCCTATGAAAATATTGAAGCATACAAGAGCAAGGTTAAGACCTGACATGATCGGAAAATTCAATCCAAGGAACTAGTTGAAGGCATGCAAGTGCTCTTGCTTAATTCCAGGCTGAAACTCTTCCCTGGGAAGTTGAAGTCTAGGTGGTCTGGACCTTTCAAATTGGTCAAAGTGTACCCGCATGGCGCTGTGGATTTGTTAGATAAAAGTTCTAGGAGGGAATTCAATGTCAATGGCCAAAGGGTGAAGCAATATTGGGGTGAGCCTTGTGCAAGGATGAAGGCCACGATTCAATTCATAGACCCTTAACCATAAATGTGGAGTCAGGTTGAAGGACAGTAAACCAAGCGCTCCTGGGAGGTAACCCAGCTTTATAACCTTTAATTATTTAGTTTATTTTAGTTTTTAGTTTTATTCAATTTTAGTTTAATTTTAAATAAATATGTGTTGTTAACCCCTGTAACTGCAGGCTGTAGCAATATAGTCGTTAGGTTGTGCTGGGAGTTGGGTCAAGTCAGTTCAAGCCTAGCGTTTAGGTGATGGGGGTTGTGTCAATTTGGACAGCTCCAAAGCCCAAGTTCCACTGCAAGAATTTTGAACTCTCAGAATTCAAAAGCTGAAGAGTTTTGGGTGGGAAGAAGTTACAAAAAAAAATCGTGGGGAATGTAACTGGTTTGCAACCACTTACTTAATGCCACCCTTCTTTCCACCATTCACATCAATCCCTAACCTCTCACCTCAACCTCCATACTCTCTATAAAGCCACTATTCCATCTTCTCTAACCCCACACGTAACCCTACTCTCAATCTTTGTCTCACCGATCTCTGTCTATCACCATCAACCAAACTCTCTTTCTATCATTTCAAAGACTATGGGTAAAACAAGGGGTCAGTCTTCCAAAAAGCCCGTTACCACTCTTTCCTCTACTTATGGTGAGGAAACTGACAAGTGATTTGTGGATGAAGAGGCACGGATGAAATTTGATAAGGAAGTCAAGAAGCAGAGTTTCCATCCGAGAGGCGCTTCTTCATCCCGAGCGCTCCTCACTATGGGCTCATAGAGGGAAGTGGCTGCGCTCATTAACCACCACAACTCGAAGAAATTCTCTGCCCACCCTAGAGACCCCATCATCCCCTTCGTCGAGAGAGTTCTATGCAAACCTCATTTCACCCGAGAAAAAATATGTGATGGTGAGGGATTACAAAGTGTCTTTCTTTGCTACAGCTTTTGAATAGAGGGTGGGGCTTAAAGGATGTTCAAGATGAATACCAAGAGATGAAGGGTGTTGAAGAGACCGTGTTGAATGATATGATGCGGGAAGTTACTATGGAAGGGGCGGATTGGATTCAAAAGGGAGATAATCGAAAGTAGCTGCACCTGATCTCACCCCTGCCAAGGTATGGTACCACATAATCGTAACCAAAATTTTTCCCACTGCGCATCTGGAAACAGTGAACAAGGAAAGGCTGATCCTTTTATGGTGTATTCTGAAAAAGAAAAAGGTTGATGTGGGCCAGTTGATTGAAAAAAAGATCATTTCTTGTGCATTTAAGCCCAAGGGTCTGCTATTTTTCTCCTCTTTAATCACAAGTCCGTGTCTGAAGTGTGGAGTGAAGCAAAAGCCTGAAGATGAAGTTAGGGACAACACAGGGGCCATAGATTGGCTATCTATCAAGCGCTTTGGGACTTCGGTGTCAAAGGTGCAAGGTTCAGTTCCTCCATCTGGGCAGCATGATCACCCAGATGAGTTGAACTCAAAAGTGGACTTGTGCTGCCAAATGTTGTAGCATAGTTTGAAAAAGCAACAGCTTTTCTGGGAGTTTTCTAAAGAGCAGCACCTCTGGGTACAAAGGACCCTTGGATTCAATAAGCTGAGGCAAGGCAACTCTCCTCCCTAGTTCCCTGAGCCCTATTTGCGCCCTTTGAATATGCTACACCAGAAACCAAGAAGCGAAATGTCCCAGAAAATCCCCCTGCTCCAGAGCAAGAACCCGCAATTCCCTCTGCAAACCCTAATGTGCCAGCGCTTGAGCCTGAATTTCCTCCTGGGAACCCCACTGCTAGTGATCATTCAGTGAATAAAAATGAGATCAGCTCTGATTAGACACCTCCTACAACAACAAAAGACTCTGATCCAGCTCCAACACAACCCAGTAGCAAAAACAAAGGCAAGAAGAAGGTGGCTAAAGCTGAGCCTGAAGTCCATCCTCCACCCAAGAATGGCAGAATCAAGCATACAACTCCCCCTAGGCCAAGAAAAACAAAGGAAGAATTGGAGGATGAAATATATTCTGACTCGAGTGAAGAATCGGAGGATAAAATACCTCTGAGTCAGAAATTTACAAAAGGGGCAAAAGCTAAGGCGAAGACTGGTGGGGGAGTGACTGAAGATGTTGAAAACGATCCTAGTGTTGAGGTGGTGATCACAAAGGAAAATCCAGCAACCAGCAGACCCACCATGAAGTAGCTAGCTAGAGGAGGAAGCACCAGGAGCAGTGCTAGAATGGCTCAGCCTTGAGCAGGAAGCAACACCCACGATGCTCCAGCATCAGATGACCAGGTCCCCCTTTTTAATCTCTCTTCAGTTCTACTGTTTTTAGTTTCTGTTGTTAAACGTAATTGCTTGTTTGTGTAGTTAGTTTGAGGTATGCCTGCCCCAACTCATTCAAAAAGAATTGTGATTAATGGAAATTTGGGGCCTTTTTGAAAGAAAAAGTTAAATGAATGAATGAATGGTTTGGCTATCCATATGCATCTGATGAAGACCCTATGTTGTGTGTTATTTAATGCATGTAAAATACATGAATACCCTGAAATAATCCTTTTCTAACCACAAAATCCCTAGCTTAAAATGGACTTAGAAGAAGGACTTCATTCAAAGTCACCAATCAATTGGGGGGAATTTGGTTGCAAGGACCCTTGTCCAAGGAAGAAAGGGTGAGATCTGCATTAGATTTCAACCTAAGTTTGGGGGTGCGTGAGATTAAATGAGATGTTGTAGCATTCTACAGCATAAATAATGTGAGATCTTGGGCTTCAATAGATTCTTTCATCATGTATTCCATTCATATGTGTTCTCTGCAGAACTTGCCTTATTTCTGTGATTGATTGCATATTTCACTGCTGTACACAAAATAGCTTGAGGCAATTTTTTGTTGTTGTTGTTGTTGTGTTAACTACGAGACTTAAAAGGTCAACCCTCAAGTATTACCCTTTGTGAACCCATTTGAGCCTGAGACCTTTTTCTCGGTTTTAAACTACACTACAAGCTCATTCCCCTGAAAAATAATGTATTACCCTGTTTAGGTGGAGTTTGAGACTTTCTCATAAAGTTCATGTGGTTAGGGGTCTTGACCTCTATGGTTGAGGACAACCATTAATATAAGTTTGGGGGATGGGGTGTCTATACAATAAGTTGGAGGAAAGGGCAAGTCATAAAAAGGACAATTTGAAAAGTGATAAGTGCATAGAAACTGCAAAGTATGTCGCACTGAAGCTGCTGCCTTTCCTCATTCCAATGTTTGTTAGTTAATTATTCAAAAAAAAGAGTAATAAAGTAACCCCCCAAAAAAAAATGTCATCATAAATGTGGGTAGAGGTACATAAATGTCTAAGTTTGGGGTTGGGTGATTTGGACAAGAGATCTTGAACTCCACCTAATTTATCTACTTTCCAAAAATTCTACACCTGAACCTTAGGCCCATTACAACCCATTAAAGTCCTCTTGCTGTGTGCAATTTGTGTTTGTGCTTTTGATTGTTAGAAATTTGTCAAGCCTATGATAGAGTGGCATATGAATGAAGATCGAGTGGAACACCAACACAGAACATAGAGTAGAGTGAATTGTCATATGTTGTTAAGCCCATGTTCTTAGGTAGATAATCTGGTGAGGCTTCACCCCTACATCCGAAGGATATTTGGAAAATGCACCTAAGACTTTGTTGAGATGTGGTTTGGTTGGAGTTCCTTGATAAAACTGAGTTGAGAGCTTAGGTAAATCACACACACACTATGGAAAGTGATTAAGAAAATGGTATTTTGTGTTGAGCATATTGCTGAAAAATGTATCTGAGGACTTCCATGGACTGTGCTTATACTGTTCTGATTTTGTTTTGATAATGCTTGTTGAATGTCATTACTTGAGGACAAGCAATGGTTCAAGTTTGGGGGTGTGATAACTCTTAGAAATAAGAGTTATTACTATTATTTGAGCTTGATCAATGTTCTTGTTTTGATCAATTTTGGAAAAGAAACTTAAGTTTTGCTTTGTTAAGTAATCGCCCACGTTGTTTGTTAAAATGCTGAAAAAGATGTAAATTCTTATTTGTTTTTGTTAAAAGTCTATTTGAGTTTTGAGCATGTTTTGCAAGGGGAATTCTGAAGGAGATGCTTCGCAATGTTGTAGAATGCTGCAGCTTCTGGGGAGTGTTGCACTACAAGACAAATGCATTTCCAGCTCAGCACACTCTCACTACAAGAGAAAAGACCTGCTACGCTGTCCCAAAAAGAAAGAAAGAGAATATCAAAGGCAGTAGCTATTTGTACTTGGGAAATAGGCTAGAGATTATATTATTCTTTGAATATTTTTGTAAGCCCCAAAAGTGAGGTAGGAGAGAGAGAGGGTAACCCTATTTTAGGAGCTAGTACAAATAGTGATGGTGACCTTGCTTTTAGGTCAGCGCGTACTGTGGCAGCCATGTTCTGTAGCAACCGTCAGCTCCTTGTCCTTTCTGTAATTCGTTTTATGCTTTATTTTACCATTTCCTTTACTTCGATTTGTCATTAAGCTCATTATGAGCTAATTTCCTTTAGTTAGGATTCTATGAATTTGTAATTGTACTGAAGGGTTAATCAATGTTATGGATGTTATTCATTTTCTTCTCTTCTGATTTAACGTTTAAATTCTGTTTAGCCTGATCAACTGATCTGAATTATTAGCTAACTAGTTTGGAAAAACCAAGTTAGTGGACTTGAATTGAAGATAAAGATAGAACAATTAATTGGAAAATTAATTGTATTGAATGAGCTAGGAATAGCCTTTAAGTCTTTAAGTAGCTGGACGTAATTATCTGACAGCTGTGGGAAATTAATATGAACTTAGGAATAAGAAGCTTTTAATGAACTTAGTTGTAATGCTGGAAAGTAAACTTCATTTCCTGGACTAAATGTTGTAGCATCCTGAAGCATCGACTACTGATGTCCTCCGACAAGTGTACCAGATTCGTCGTTAAGTAATAAAAAGATCGATTCCACAGAGACTGTGATCTCAAATAACAATTAATTATTAAATCGATTAAACTGGACTATATAAAAAAAAGATTTGGAAAAGATTTGATTTCTGTAATAAGAATTAACTAGGAAATCAGATATTTAAGAACGCAATCAATTAAAATAGGAAAGTAAATCAATTAGGGGTTTTTCAAATCAAAAGAGATTCCTAAGAATTGGGTTACCAACAAGATTGTTCATGTTACCAAATTGACTACCCCTTGTTAATTATCAATATTGCTTTGAAGGCGAATTTATTCTTAATAAGTTAATGCTCCCTCTCGGGTTACAAAAACCGTGCCTAATTAAACCATCCCCTACTATCGTGGTAATTGAATTTAAATTGAACCCTTTAAGTTTTGTGATAATTCGTGAACCCTCGAAGGACCGCTTCTAACTCTCATGATTTAAGTACTAAGTTTGATTCCTATAGATCCGATACCTAAGTTCACTGCTAGGTTCCTCCTTAGAGTATCTACGACAAGCAAATAAGTGGCCACCGAATTTACGAGTAATTAAAACAATAGAAATCAAATCGAAAGCAAAATTGAAATTAACAAGAGACCAAAGATCAATTTGTCACCATAAACAAATCTTGGGCATAGCCCCAATACCTATAAATAAGACTACTACTCAAGCATTGCCATGTTCATAGCAAGCTTGATTAACAAAAGCATAAAAGAAAACCTAAGAAAGGAGAAAAATAAGAAGAAGAGAAATCCTACTTTTGCCTAAGGTAGCAGCCCAAAAAGTGATCCTATTTTCAAGCCTCTAGGTCCAATTTATAAGGTGGGGTAACTTGCATCCCAAGCAATTGCAAAATCAGATCAAATTAGCTTTTAAAATTTCAGATATTGCGCGTCACGACCGTGATGGCTGTCACAGTCAGGCCGTGACAGATTCTGTCTTGGAAAACTTGGCACTGATGGCCTGGACCTGATGGCCATCATGGCTGTGATAGCCATCACGGCCTGGCCATGACAGGTTCTGACTTTTGTGTACTTTTCTTTTCAGCCTTGCTCGATCATGGCCGTGATGGTTGATCTTGAACATTTTAATCCTCAATTCCTGCACACAAACACCACAAAATCGCCTTACCCGTTCCAAGGTAAAAACTAACAAAAATCAAATTAAAAAATGCCTAAACTACATGAAAATGCATGCAATATGATAAAGAAATATGAGGTGTAATCACACTCATCAAACTACCCCAAGCATAAGATTTTTCTTGTCCTCAAGCAATAACTAAGGCCAGAAAAGATAATCAATCAGAGCATGGACAGTGAATCTAGAACCCGAGTAATAAATCCAAGTAATGGCATATTCAATAAGAAACCAAGAGACAATCAATTTTAAGTCCAATTAGAAGCTTAGGTTCCCTAAATTCACATCTCACTAATTAGGGCACTCTTCTCACCTCACTCATATGTTTAAGGGTATATGGCAATTCGCTCATTCATCAAAATAAATCAAGGTACCAAGAAAAGTATTTTATTCTTTTAGGCTCAAAACTGGGCAACTAAGGGGTAGCATTTAATCAGTCAAAGCTTAGAAGGCCGGAAAAATACCTAGTGCCTCAATCATTTTCAAATATGTTTTCAAAAATTTTCAAGTTTCAAAACGGTTTCAAGTCAAGTTCTAGAGAATACAATCCAAGAGGAATAAAACACTCAATCACAAATAATGGGATAGGTTTTGTGATTACCCTTTTTTGGCTCAAAAAATCTCACATTTAGTAGTTTAAAATCAATGAGAAACACAAATCTATGGAAGCACATGCTAATTATCAACTATCAGAAGATCATCTCAAACATTTTTATTTTTAGCCTATCACAAGAATACAAAAATTGGGTTAAAAAATATCACTGTCTCAATTCATTTGGTACAAGGTTCTCATAATTGGATGCAGACTCTAAGCAAGGGGCAATCTAATTATGTGATTATGCAAAACTATGCCTATATGAATGCAACTTGAAAAATGCAAAAAATGAAAAAATACCCCTACCCCAAGATTAAAAACTTACATTGTTCACAACTCATCGAGGTGGTGGAGCGTGTTGGCTCAAATGTCAGTCAAAGAGATGCTGGAAGATGTGTCACGACCTTGACGTTCATCACGGCCATGAATTCCATCACGACTAGGTCGTGATACATTCTGATCTTCTGGGTCCTCCTCATCATGCCCGTGAGGGCTGTCACGGCTGGGCCGCGTTCTTTTCTAATCTTTAGCTATTGGCTAATCATGGCCGTGACCCCCGTCACGGCCTGGGCGTGATCAATTCTGAATTTATTTTTCCATGCCTTTTTGCTCTTCCTACCTTTATAACCTGCAAATACTTGGCAAAACCATCAATTAGTGATATTTCTTCTCTTAATATTCTCAAATTATTCAAAGAAAAAAATTCAAAAACAAATTGAAAAGGAAAGAAAACTTGGGTTGCCTCCCAAGAAGCGCTTTATTTACGGTCTTAATCTTGACCATACTCCCTTGGATCAACCGGGATCAGCTGTGCTTCGATGTTCAAGAACACCTCTTTTCCATGGAAGTCCTTCAAAGAGCCTATTTTGTTCGTGATGGCCAATGCGCGCTTTGCTCTTTTCACTTTGAGTTTCATGGCCTTACTTCCTTCCGGGGGGAAGTTTTAACTCCACATGTTGAGAAACTCATGGTTCATCTTTATTTGGGGCATCATTTGTCATGCAAAGTTTGGGAGTTGCTTCCATGTTAAGCTCTTCCTTCACCTTTGGGGACATTATCTCAATCCTACACACATGACTCTCAAAAGGAGGGTTGCTATATGAGTTAGTCAAATCAAAATCCACCCTACCTTCCTCTACTTTCAAGGAGAGCTTACCATTTTTTACATCTATTATCGCTCCATCTATGGCCAAGAATGGCCTTCCAAGAATGATAGGGAATTTAGAATTCCCGTTCATGTCCAACACCATGAAATCGGTAGGAATGAAAAATTTCCCTACCTTTATGGGAATATTCTCTAGTATGCCTGGAGGAGTTTTAGTTGATCCATCCGCAAATTGCAAATAAGACTTGGATGGACTCAATTCCTTGGTTCCTAACCTCTCAAAGATAGTAAGCGGCATCAAACTCGCACTAGCCCCTAAGTCACATAAGGCTTAGTCTATTTTTAATTCTCCAATTGAGCAAGCAATAGAGAAACTTCCTGGATCTTTTAGTTTAGGAGGCATATTAGTTTTTATCACGACATCACGCTCCTCAATTAAGCTCTTAGTTTCGTTTTCTACTTGTATTTTCTTGACCAACCTTTGTGGGAAAGGTATTGGGGGTTGGTAAGGTGGTGGAGGGACATACTTTGGCTCTATCTCTTCATGTTCACTCATGTCCTCCTAGCATTCTACATCCTTTTCAATTACCCCAAGCTTATCATCCCTTAAGTATATAGCATTACAGTGCTCATTGGGATTAACTTCAGGTTGTCCTGGAAACGTACCCTTAGTTCTAGAATATGTACTAGCTTGTTGGGCAATCTGAGTTTCTAACATCTTATTATGGATGGCTAAGTTATCTACCTTAGATGCTAACTCTTTTATTGCCTCATTGACTGCCCTACCATGTGGCCTAAACTCTTCATTTTGCTTTGTTTGAGTTTCCACAAAATTTTCCAAAAGAGACTCAAGTTTAGACTTTTGTACCTGAGGATACCCAGATGCGGGTTTCCTATTACCTTGGCCTTCCTAGAATTCGTGGTTCAACGTGTTGTTGTAGTTCCCATAGGAGAGATAAGGGTTATTCTTCCTTCCTTGGTTGTAAGAATTTGGGGGAACATAGTTTGCCAACTTCGGGTTCGTGTCATAGAAATTGTGACAAGAGTTCACTTGTTCCCTCGAAGCACCGGATCCAGGAGCAATACCATGTGGGCACTCCATTATGCCATGTCCCTGCATTCCACAAATCTCACAAACAACATTAGTAGCACCTATTGAACTCACATTAGCCTTTTCAAGCTTATCAAAGCGTTTATTCAGTAAGTCAATTTTAGACATAATTAGATCAGTGCTATTCATTTCTCAAAGATAGTAAGCGGCATCAAACTCGCACTAGCCCCTGAGTCACATAAGGCTTGGTCTATTTTTAATTCTCCAATTGAGCAAGCAATAGAGAAACTTCCTGGATCTTTTAGTTTAGGAGGCATATTAGTTTTTATCACGACATCACGCTCCTCAATTAAGCTCTTAGTTTCGTTTTCTACTTGTATTTTCTTGACCAACCTTTGTGGGAAAGGTATTGGGGGTTGGTAAGGTGGTGGAGGGACATACTTTGGCTCTATCTCTTCATGTTCACTCATGTCCTCCTCGCATTCCACATCCTTTTCAATTACCCCAAGCTTATCATCCCTTAAGTATATAGCATTACAGTGCTCATTGGGATTAACTTCAGGTTGTCCTGGAAACGTACCCTTAGTTCTAGAATATGTACTAGCTTGTTGGGCAATATGAGTTTCTAACATCTTATTATGGATGGATAAGTTATCTACCTTAGATGCTAACTCTTTTATTGCCTCATTCACTGCCCTAGCTTGTGGCCTAAACTCTTCATTTTGCTTTGTTTGAGTTTCCACAAAATTTTCCAAAAGAGACTCAAGTTTAGACGTTTGTACCTGAGGATACCCAGATGCGGGTTTCCTATTACCTTGGCCTTCCTAGAATTCGTGGTTCAACGTGTTGTTGTAGTTCCCATAGGAGAGATAAGGGTTATTCTTCCTTCCTTGGTTGTAAGAATTTGGGGGAACATAGTTTGGCAACTTCGGGTTCGTGTCATAGAAATTGTGACAAGAGTTCACTTGTTCCCTCGAAGCACCGGATCCAGGAGCAATACCATGTGGGCACTCCATTATGTCATGTCCCTGCATTCCACAAATCTCACAAACAACATTAGTAGCACCTATTGAACTCACATTAGCCTTTTCAAGCTTATCAAAGCGTTTATTCAGTAAGTCAATTTTAGACATAATTAGATTGGTGCTATTCATTTCAAGCTTACCCCCCGAAATCTTTTTCGGGTTGTTACCTCTTTCGGAACCCCATTGGTGATAGTTGGTGGCCACGTTTTCAATGATATTGAATGCTTCAGTCAGAGGTCTATTCATAAAGGCTCCTCCAGTTGCGGAATCAAGTGACACCTTCGAAAAGTAATCCAATCCGTTGTAGAAGGTATGCACTAACAACCACCTCTCGAGCCCATGATGTGGACAAGACTCCAGCAATCCTTTGTAATGATCCCAAGTTTCGGATAAGCATTCTCCGTCCTTTTGGAAGAAGCCGGTGATCTGAGTTCGTAGGTAAGCAGTCTTGGATGGAGGGAAGAATTTTTCCAGGAATGCCTACTCCAGTTGGTCCCAAGTTGACAAGGTATTAGCGGGTACTTGCTTCAACCAAGCTTTTGCCTTTCCAGTCAGAGAGGAGGGGAATAACCTCAGGCGAATAGCATCAATCGGGACACCATGAATTCTTATTGAATCGGTGAACTCCAAGAATGTCTCCACATGATCAGTCGGGTCCTCCGAGGGTAATCCTCCAAATTGATGTTGCCTAATCATGCCAATTAACATAGGCGGGATGGTGTAGTTCTCCGCCTCAATTTATAGCCTAGCAATCCCAGTTCGCAAACCCCTAGCATTTGGGGCTGCGTAGTCCTTCAGTGGTTTGGTATCCGGTAGATTCGTCATAAGTGGAATGGGAATCAACCTCTCTCTCTCTCTCTCCCCTTGTCTTTGTAGTCTCCCACGTCTACGAAATGCCCTTTCGATCTCGGGGTCAACTTCAACAAGATTTCCAAGACTTTGGGATCTTCGCATAAGAGAGAAAAATTCCTGCAAAGAGAGAGGTAGATACTAGAAAAAAAAGGAAAATAGATAAATGAAAAAAAGAGAAAATTTAATATAATAAATAATAATAAAAAAGTCCAGAAAAATCAAATTAAAAATTAAATTCAGATTCAAGAAAGCACAGTCCCCAGCAACGGTGCCAAAAACTTGATGTCCTCAGCCAAGTGTACAGGATTCGTCATCAAGTAATAAAAAGATCGATCTCACAGAGACCGTGATCTCAAATAACAATTAATTATTAAATCGATTAAACTGGACTATATAAAAAAAGATTTGGAAAAGATTTGATTTTTGTAATAAGAATTAACTAGAAAATCAGATATTTAAGAACGCAATCAATTAAAATAGGAAAGTAAATCAATTAGGGGTTTTTCAAATCAAAAGAGATTCATAGGAATTGGGTTACCAACAAGATTGTTCATGTTACCAAATTGACTACCCCTTGTTAATTATCAATATTGCTTTGAAGGCGAATTTATCCTTAATAAGCTAATGCTCCCTCTCGGGTTACAAAAACCGTGCCCAATTAAACCAACCCCTACTCTCGTGGTAATTGAATTTAAATTGAACCCTTTAAGTTTTGTGACAATTCGTGAACCCTCAAAGGATCGCTTCTAACTCTTGTAATTTAAGTCCTAAGTTTGATTCCTATAGATCCGATACCTAAGTCCACCGCTAGGTTCCTCCTTAGAGTATATATATATATATATATATATATATATATATATATATATATATATATATATATATATATATATATATATGTTATTAATTAGTTTCTAAAGTCTAACAAAAAAAACTATTCATCTAAGTATTGCGGAGGTATCTTGTCAATTCATTTTTCAGCCGCATACTTGAAGAAGAATTCTCCCAAGTGCGTCCTCAAGTCTCTAAACTCATCTTTTGAAGAGGCAATTGGTTGTTAAATGCCTACACACGTTCAAATAATAACAATAACATTAACGCATGTCTTCACCAAAACTATAATATATAATTTAACAAGTTGTTTAAATATTACCTTCTTCCATCCATCCGTAATAGATGCGAAGACTATGTTCAGCATATGAAGCATCAAATAATAGCTGCACGACCACCCGTTAGGTTGAAATTGAGACTACAAACAAAATTAATTTCAATGTCAGTTAAATATACATATAAATTAGTAATTATAATATTAATTATTTGATAAATAAACTACCAAACCTTGAGGATGATCCAATCAGGATTTCCTTTAGCCTTAGAAGTCCTACTTCTCCCGTTGGCGCAACTTATGCTACTCGCCTTCAGCGCGCTATCATAAACAAATAATCATGTCAATTAACAAATTCATATATCATGTGTGTAATAAACTAAAAACAACTGATATTAAAACTTAAATTAAATTGAAGATTAGTTACTTACGTATTTACAGCTTCCACCACCTCCTGTGGCGGGTTTTGGTGGAGAGAGCAGAAGAATATGATAGTAGCACCGCACAACCTATCATACACATGAGCTCGATGAAAAGATTCTTGTCCAATATCACGGATCATGTCCTCTACTCGATCATCCTCCATATCTACGTCAACGTCCTCACTTTGGGAGACACTTGCCGTACTACTCAACAACACATCACCATGCCATATCCATCTTGTATAACTCAAGCAAATCCCTTGACAAATCAAATGAGTACGTATATCCTTCACCGTACATTTCCTCGTATTCAAACACTTGACACAAGGACAACAGAACATTCCATTACTATTAGGAACATTCCTTTGAGTAAATTCTATAAATTCTCCCACCCCCTTCAAATACTTAGCACTAGTGCGCTTACAAACCATCCAACTACGATCCATAACTAGATAGGTTCTGTAGATATACAAAACATATATCCAATATAAGGACAATACGGGAGATTGAAAACTAGTGTTTGAAATCCTAATTGAAAACTAGTTTTTGAAATCCCGTCAACCATGTATATCTTATTTGACTAACTGCCTAAAACAAAATTTCCACGGTAATCTCACATCATTCTTCTCATCAAGCAGGCAACAACACATATTAGGACTATTTCTATATCTAGTACTATAACCACTCAGCCATATGAATCAATCAAGAGAGCATGATATATACAAGCAAGGAGTTTAAAAATTATTTCAAATTTACACCATTTTCAGGTTTCTTAAGACAAAAGAAATAAGCAGATGGAGATAAATTAACAAAACAGAATTCCGATGAGCAATATACTGTTGATGTCACATGTTACAAGCAACTCTAAATTTCTTTCCATTTTGAAATAGGTCATGATAGCAGAAGAAAAACAAGAGAAAACACAAAACCCACGACCAGAAATAGAGACATTCCAAACAACTCAAACTCACAGTTTCAAGTTTAAACTACAGAGACTACAGTTTCAACATACATTCAAAACCAAAAATAAAAAAATGTGCCCTAAAGACTCACTAGAAATAGGTGCTCGCGTGGTGGTGGGGAGGAGAGCTCGAGTGGTGGCCAACGTTCGATGTGGTTACTGAGAGCAGAGGGACAAGGAGAGTTAGTGCACGGGAAGGGGAAAGAGATGTCAAGTTATTGCAAAGAATGAGCAGGAAAGATAGAGTTAGGGTTAAGAATGTACCTCACGGTGGTGGCGAAGAAGCCCTCGCGGTGGTTGCGTGGAGAGGAGCTCGTGATTAGGGCAGAGTGAGAGTGATAGTGAGAATGAGAGTGAGCATGATTGATATATAAATAAATATTTTTTATTTTAAAAACACTTTTAACAACTGACGTTAAACGTCATTGTTTAACGTCAGTTGTATTAAACAACTGACGTTAAAAATAAATATATTTTTTTTTCTTTTAAAAACACTTTTAACGTCAGTTGTTGAAGACAACTGACGTTAAAAGTGTATAAGTTTCTGCAAGAACATCCATTCCTTTGACTACTGTGCTACTTACCCATGTACCTTGTAACTTAATCGTCTTAATGAACATTAAGTTTATAGATCAGTTTTGAAGAAAATTAGGTAGTCTCTCTTCTCTATATAAAGTACCATTCTTCTGTATCAGTCTGTAATAAACACTCTTCTTTTCCTCTATATTTCGTGCGTTTTCTATTCCTTCACAATATGGCTCTATCATATTTGAGACTTTTGTTATTTCTTCCTATACCTAGACTTAAAGGTTTCTGTCTTAATGGTAAAACAACTTCTGAGGTTGAGTAAATCACATAACATGGATGTTAAGGTTGAGTGAATCACATAATACGATTCCCTCACTTTATTTCATCCCCTTCATCCCTTTCACTCCGCTTTGGCAGCAAGTGATTGTGGATTCAGATGGAGCATCAAGGACTTCAAACGAGGGAGGGGATGCATCCATTGGAGTTTCTAAGGACAGGACTGAGAAGAAAATGACGTTGAAGCATAAACTTTTTTATATTTTAGGGCTATGTTGCAGAAATTGTTTATCTTTTAATCATGTAATTGTAACTTATGAATCGCTTCAATAAGATACGATTTGATTATACATATAACTTGTTTTATGTTAAGTGTTTATTTATTTTAATTTGCAAAAGAATTTGTTTACTAATTGAATCTAATTAATTAAGATTAAAAATAAACTTGTTTAAAAAAAAAGATTAGAAATAAACTGCACTGTATATGGAGTGACCTGCGTTAAGAGTGATAACAGGGAGATGACAACGAAAGAAAGATAGGAATGAGTTTCAGATAGGAATATAGGATTATTTACGTCAGTTATTTATTTAAATGAAGTAAAAAATCACACTTTTAACGTCAGTTGTATAAACAACTGACGTTAAAAGTGTTAATAATTCTTGCAAATCACTTTTAACATCAGTTCATTACACAACTGACGCAAATAGTGATTTAATATTTACAAAACTACCACCGCCTCATTTTTAATGTCAAACATATGGTCAACTGACGTAAAATGTTCCCGTATATTACATTATTTCCACTAGTGTGTCAATAAACCTACAACTACTAAACCCGAGACAACATTAAAATATTATTTTATTTGGGTTTAGCTGTTGTCGATTATTCAACTTCCTAGTAGGGTCTGGGGCACCTACACACATGCATATATAATTATTATTCTATGCTTGCCTCCCCGACGATGTCGGTTACTTCCCCCCCACCTTACTGAGGTGCGCGCTTTCCTTTAAAAGCTCTGAAAGCTTCTTTGCTACCAGCACGAACCTCGGCACGCTTCCCAAAAACAACCTCAAATCTGATATGAACACCTACGATATGTGCACTGGACCAAAAATTATCTCGAGCACATGCACGAGATCCAAAAATAGCCAGAAACACAGAATCAATCGCAGAATCAATAACCGACCAACACAGGAATTGAAACGATGACCCGAAACAAATTAAACACAAGAAATCAAAGAAGAAACTCAACAACACAATGGATGTCCCACGAAGTTAGACTTGGCTTTGAGCCCGAAGTCTAATTCCCGTTCGATTGATTTGACCGAAAAACCCGTAACAGCCTAAAACGCGTCGAAAACGATATCGGGACTAAGATTAGGAATAGAATGAATTTAAATAACTTCAAAAGGACAAATGTCAAAGGTATCAACCCTGAATTACCTTGACAAAAATGACATGCAAAGACACAACGTCGAAGATGTCGAAGCCGTGAACACGAATACGGGATCGGTTTCAAAATCCGACAACCGAAACCACCTTAACTCAAGCTTATATATGGCACGAAAATGGCTGCCTTTGGGAGAGTTTCTATTCACTTTTTCCACTGGTTATGTGCCCAAAAAAAGAGAAGAAGATGATGACCATGCATTCATTTCCTTTTATATTACTTAGTTTAGGATTATTTAATTATTATCTTAGTTTTAGTGGAAGACAAGTGTCATTGCATGCTTTACTTAGATAGTTAGTGGGCTAGGTGTCATCCTTTTAGATGCTTTAGGTGTCATACATGCAAGGCTAGTGGAGTGTAAGGTGGCATACATGCAAGGCTAGTGAGGTGTGAGGTGGCGCCACCATGACCACTTTCCTCCTGGTCACGACACGTGTCACTACATGTTGTTCCGTTGGCACAACCGGGTGTTTTCTTCTCTATCTTCCTACTGTTGGAATATTTTTCTAAATAATTTTGGGCTACTAAGGAAAAAATATTATGCTCAAGTCCAATCAAATTTTAATATTCTAATTCTCAATTAATTAATTAACTGATTAATTAATTGCTCGGTTTAGCATTTGTGTGCGTTTCGGACTCGTTTCAACTCCGATTCTCCTCAAACTTGAAACAAAAGTTTACTAACACCTAAGGAAAATGATTAAGTCTTTAATTATCCTTACTCTCTTCCTTAAACCCGAATCAAGAAATCGGGGTATTACAAAAATCACCATTTTGATGACATGCATGAGAGAGAGATAGAGTGTTTCAAGGAAAGTATGTTGTTTGATCCTAAATTTTTACATGCATGTGGTACCAAATTGAAAATGGTTGGTTTTAAGTTTTTTAGAAGATAAAGTACTTTGATTTTCATATATATATTTCATGTATCTTGGCAAAAAGTTGTAAAGACTGTGTTTTGTATTTTTAAGAAGAACACTTAATTAAAAATCACCATTTTGATGACATGCATGAGAGAGAGGTAGAGTGTTTTAATGATTTTCCTTATATTGTATGTTTGCATGTATGTTTTTGAGGGTCTGGGACCCTTGCTTGTTGGTTTTATGGCTTGTGGATGATACTAGAGTGAAGATAATAACTTGGTATGGATAAACATGGGTAAAATGTAATTTTGGCTGCATGTTGTATCTTTATTCGTAAGCCCATAAGTTTTTATACAGAACAAATTTATGGAACATAAATACATATTTGGAAAGAAGACTTCTGGGGCTTTAATTGGATATATAATATATAGATATTTGGATAAGATTTGCTGGGTTAAAACACCTCTCAAAGTAGAATCAAATTCTGACTGCGAAAATAAGAACATAGTTAGTTGCATGATGATTTTAAATATGATTTTGAATGTTAAAAACTTTATAAAAATTTATGGCATTATTACTAAAGTATAACTAAAGTTTTTTTTTGAAGTTTTAGAATTTTTACATATGTATATAGAGAGAACTAATTTCATAAAGTTACAAGTTAGTTAAATTGGATTTCTGGAAGAATCTTGTGCAAACAGAGGCAGTGTTTGATTTTTAATGAATTAATGCCTTTGAATTTTTACATGGGACCAACTGCACTGTGTTGATGTGTGATTTGGGTACCTTCCATTAAATTTTCAAAACTTTTAAAGGTCTTTTGAGTGGTCATTCACATTTTAAAACCACTGCTGTTCTGAAAATGCTTTTATAAAAGAGTTCATCATAATTTTGGAATGAAAAATATGATTTTGAAAATAATATCTTTTAAAATGATTAAGTAAAGATTTTTTGTATAAAATAGATTATGTTAATGTAAAGATATAAAAATATGAGATTAAAGTATATATATATATATATATATATATATATATATATATATGTGTGTGTGTGTGTGTGTGTGTGTGTGTGTAAAAGTAAGTCTTGAACAAAATATCCAAGAATTTGTAAAAGATTGGACATCTCTAGCATCGTTTTTCCAGCCATGGACAAAACCTCTACTTAGGAAGATAAGACGACTTTGTTGATTTAACTTAAATCATTCACTTAATTCGTAGACTTGCGACACGCGGTGGGAAAGAGGAAGTTCGCTCTGGGCAACGCGGAAACAAAGACTTTGTCTATCTGTCGAATTGGGTAAGGGGAGAAAGCCTGGGGGATAATTACGTTATGATGATTGTATACCTTGTGTGTTTATTTGATGTGTTTGATTGATGTTATTATTGATGTGACTGTTTTGGTTGGATTTTGAGTTCATGATATATTGATGTTTTATGAAAATATGCATGTTGCTTATATGTGTTGAAGTTGTTGTATATGTGTTGATGATTTATGAAAATGTGGATGTTACTTATATATGTTGAAGTTGTTGTATATGTGTTGAAGTTGTTGCATGGATGCCCAACCATTGGTTAGAGCTCAAATAATGAAGATAAGCTTTAAGAAAACATTTACAAATAAAATCACAAGTAAGGATTTCTTTTAACTAGGTTTTGACAAAAAGGGGAAATTAAATAATTTTAATGTTTAATAAAAGTCATAGGAAATAACAATTTTTATGAAGGAAATTCAATTGAAAATTTAGATGATTTTACACTAAGAAAAATCAAACTTTGAAAGGTTTCATA
This sequence comes from Sophora flavescens, assembly GCA_030762895.1. Classification (NCBI taxonomy): domain Eukaryota; kingdom Viridiplantae; phylum Streptophyta; class Magnoliopsida; order Fabales; family Fabaceae; genus Sophora; species Sophora flavescens. The sequence goes on from CM061069.1 coordinate 20,078,955, forward strand.
GTAAGAAACCATGGAGAAAAACAAAATTTATTTCGAAGTTTTGGAAAAGATTTTTTTTTTAGTAACGTTTTAATGAAAGATATTTTTTTTTTTAGATTCAAAACAATTTTATAAAGGGAAATTATTCAAGCTGAAAGATCTTATTTTGAAGAAAAACATAATTTTGAGAACACTTTAGTAAAGTACCATATAAAACGGGATGTTAGTTTTCAATGTTCTTAGAAAGAGTTTTCCTTTAAAAAGGTTTGCTATATTTTTGAAAGGAAATAGACTTTTCCAAAACAAAGGAAATTTTTAGAAAAATAAATAGAGTTCCTAAAGTTTTAAGTTTTAAAAATGAATTTCAAAAGAAAATGATGTTAAAAAGAATTTATTCAAGTAAAATTTTCTGGTAACTTGGATAAGTTACGGAAGTTTTGATTTTGTTTTTGTTTTTCACTGACCGAAAAATAACGTTGAAAAGTGAACCTAGTAACCGAGACGTCAGGATACTAGAGTTAAAGCACGTGGATCCATGATCCGTATCACAACGATGTGGACTGTGTGTCCTATATATGAAGTTGTGGACTGTGTGTCCTATTTACGTTGTTATGGACTGTGTGTCCTATATACGTTGTTTTGGACTGTGTGTCCTATACACGTTGTTGTGGACTACGTGTCCTAGACACGATGTTGTGGACTGTATGTCCTATTTTGTTGTTGTGGATTGTGTGTCCTACATACGTTGTGATAAAACGTGGTGAAAGTAGTAAAAAGGTGAAAGTTGTTTTCTACGACCACAAAGTCCAAGACTAGTGCACAGGTCTAGGACTGTTGTGATTGGACACTCGGGCTAAAACATCCTGTGTCGATAATGAAAGTTTTAAAACATTGAAAATTTATGGATGGTCGTGAGCCTTGAGCCTCGACGAAGGAAACAATGATACACAAAGAAAAGCTGCAAAAACAAAGATGTTTTTACATGCATTTGGTAGATGTGCCCACGTTGTTTCGTATGAATGCCTTGAAGGGTAAGGTATTTCATGCTACGTTGTTTCATTGTGCCTTGGTGGACAACGAAGTCCATATGCCTGGGTTGTTGTGCCTTGTGTTGGACAGTATGCTATGCATATCCACACACCTTGATCATTGTGCCAGGAGTTTGGGCACTGCTGTGGAAAAATACGTTGTGCCATATTGGCAATCGAGCCTGATCAGCTCATCCATCAAAGAAGTTGGGATCTCCGGAGACTAGGATAGAATGATGAAATATAGAAGTGCCATGTTTTCAAAAACGGCGATGATTGTTTGTTGATATGATTATTTGTGAAAATTTATATGTTGAAAATGAATATTTGTCTGTATCTGTTGCTGTGTTTGGGCATACAGACGTCATAATTCATCCATATATTGGTATCTCACCCTTACAATATATCAGGTTTTTTCCCGGGTCCTTTGCTGCAAGACGAGGGCAAGTGGTGCTGAGAAGTTCCTAACCTCAATTAAGGATATTACTCCCGATCCTTGAAGAGGTTGGTGAAAATTCTATGCTGAGAACTATGGAATTCTTCCCAGTAGTTGTCTTTTAGAACGACCGGCTTAGGATGTTTCCTTTAGGACAGATGTTTTAAGGAAGTTATTATAGGTGTCCTTGAAGAGCCTTGTAATGATTTTATAAATTTTAGTACGAAAGGTTATTCCATGAAAGTTCTTATGTTGAAAGTAAAGAGTTTAGGTAAGAGAGTACTCAAAGAAACCCTCCAACTGTGAGAAACCCGATAAGTCCTCCAATTATGAGAAAGCACCCGTGTGATTCCACCTATGAGTTCTGCCAACTTGGTCACTCCGGATAGTCCACCTCAACCCTGTGTGGCAATTGCTCAAATGGCTGTTGCAACTGTTCACATGGATCCTCCATGACAACCACTTAAATGACTGTTGTAGTTGACACAGACATCTCCCTTATACAATAACCACTGCAAACGGTTGTTGTAGCTATACACACTAGTATGATCCGACCTCGCATAATAGCCAATCAAACAGATTTTGTAGCTATTCATATGACCCCTTGTGAAAACTATCCAACTTTCGTTGTAGTCGTTCACAACCATCAACCCCACATTAGTAACCGCTCAAACAGCTGTTGCGGCTACCCATATTGTTGACCAACGACATGAATGATATGCGCATGCATCCATCACCAATTGATTTATTATAACATTTATATCCAATACCTTGGTATAACAACAAGAAAAATATTCCTAATTATGATATCAGTTTAATTTCATCTCAGACATCTCCAATGTCAACCAAAATCATAATATTCAACGTATCATCATATCAACAACACATAATTAGAATATAGTCATATTATCAACATAAAACATAGCGGATAATACAACATCACAATAAAACATACATCACATCGAATTCTACACCGCCATGAGTGGTTTCATTGATCCCTCAGACGAGGGGATTAGTTCCTCATGCTCGAAAAGACAGACAAGCAATCAGACATAACCACCATAGTAAAATAAGAAAAAGAAAAGAGGAGACGCAGCTCCAGAAACACAAGGATTCGTGCCTAAACACTACAAAACAGTGGTGAATCAAAAGCTTCTAAATTCTGCCCTAAAACAGCAATATATAGAGTTTAGGATCTGCGCTCGCTCGTGAGGCGAATATTAAAATTGGCGCGCTTTCAAATTGGACTCTCGCGACGCGAGCAGCCTCTCGCAAGGCGACATAGATAGGATGACAATTCTGGCACAGTCAGGCCTTCAGGATCGCGAGGCGAGTGGTATCTTCGCGGGGCGAGACAGAAAGGATGACTGTTGCTACTTCAGTTGGTCTTCAGGCTCGCGAGGCTAGCATCCTCTCGCGGGGCGAGTATCTCCAGAATGGCAATTTCCACTGTTTTCTTCATTCCCTTGACTCGAAGTGCTTCCCCTTTTAACCTGAAACAATAAAAAGGAACAAAAAGCGTAATTCTATTCAAAATAGACTAAAAACTACTAAAAATGCCTAAAACGAGTCAAAGTCTAACTTAAGAACAAAACAAGGCCAATTTGGGCGAAATCGAGATTGAACTCGAATAATTAGCACATAAACCACAGTCTTACTAGTTATAAAACTAGATAAGCCAGAGGCTTATCACTGAACCCTTCCCATAACAAACAGCAATGCGCCTTTCCAATTAGCCAACTTGATTTTGATCTTGTATGCAATATGCAGGAGATGAACCTTCTTTGGTTTCCCTGAACAGAGGCACGCCCAGATAAATAAAAGGGAGATGACCCAGTTTGAAACCAAGGGTATTAATAATCTCAGCCAATCTTCTAGATGGAATGTTCCCTGGGTAGACTTTAGACTTGTCTAAGCTAATCAATTGGCCAGAGGCCTCACCGTATCTTGTGAACAAGGACATTAAACTTTCCATGTTTCTCTTGGTTCCCCTACAAAATATGAGGATGTCATCAACATAAAGCACATGAGAAGGAACTTGGTAACCTCTTGGACTCGCCATAGGCAGCAACTCCCCTTGTTGAACAAGATGAGAGATAGCTCTGCTAAGCACTTCCTCGGCCACACAGAAAAGGAGGGGGGACAGAGGATCTCCTTGTCTAACACCCCTCTTACAAGAGAAGTATCCGACTGGATTACCATTGACTGAAGTTGACAGCTTTGCAAAGAGCAAGACAGTTTTCACCCAATTACAGAAGATAGGATCAAAGCCAAACTGATGAAGAACATTTAACAGAAAATTCCAATCTAAAGAATCAAAGGCCTTTTTGATATCAATTTTAAGAGCAATGTTACCTCCAAATGAGCGTTTGTGCAGAAGATTCACAGCTTCGGAGGCAACTCCAATGCAGTCATGGATATGTCTATCTTTGATAAAGCCCCTTTGGCGTTTCGAGATAATCTTAGGAGCCACCAAAGCTAACCTGTCAGCCATGAACTTTGTAATTATTTTGATTTTAAAATTGACCAGGGATATTGGTCTGTACTGATCAATTGACACAGCCTCCGGAGACTTAGGAATTAAGACCACCACATTAGAATTGAAATTAGGCAGTATCCAACCCTGCTGGAAGAACTGAAGAACTGCACAAAAAACATCGTGCCCAACCACATCCCAGTATCTATAATAGAAAAAGGCTCCAAATCCATATGGACCTGGGGCACCATTAACATTCATGGAGAAAACTGCATTTTTGACTTCCTCCAGAGAGGGTAGATTGGTTAGCATAATGTTGTCCTCTAGGCTCACTTCAGGAGAGATGACTTGCTCAATCAAACCGTTGTCACTGTAGCTGTTCTCAGAGGCAAACAGAGTAGTGTAATAGTCGCAGACATGAGATTCTATATCAGCTGTTCTATCCAGAATCAAACCATCCTTTTTCAACAAGGACATTCTCTTTGTCGCATTTCTGAATTTAGTTACCTTGTGGAAGAAGGACGTGTTTCTGTCGCCATTGGAGTGCCAATCAATTCTGGATTTTTCTCTCCAAAAATCCTCCTGGAACGAAAGAGCAAGACTTAACTCCAATTGGGCAGCTTTTTCCTGCTCAGATCTGTCATCCGAAAAGCCAAGCACAGAAATTTGCTCTTGAATTATGTCCACTGCTTGCTGAGCCTTACTAACCCTCTCATGAACATTGCCAAACACATCTCTATTCCAAGCCTTCAACTTATGTTTTAGATGCTTAAGTTTTTCGGAAAGGACGTACATTGGGCAGCCAGCCACTTGTAACTTCCAAGCGTCCGTCACAATACCACGACAATCCTGATGTTGAGCCCACATTCTGAGGAATTTGAAATAGGACCTGTGAGAGCTGGATGCTGTTTCCAAAGATAAAAGGATAGGAAAATGATCAGATTTGCTTCTAGTTAAGGTGCAACAAGACACGCTGGACCAAGAGTCCAACCAAGGATCATTGCAAACCACTCTATCCAACCGCTTTTCTGTGAGGTTGTTTCCCCTTCTACCATTGGACCAGGTGTATAAGGAGCCTCTTGTTGGCAGATGAGAAAGGCTATGAGCATCAGACCGAGCTATGAAGTCGTTGCATGACAGTTGAGGAGAAGGACATCTGCCTCTATGCTCATGATTTCCTAAAGTGGCATTGAAGTCACCGATGAAGCACCAAGGGCCTGGGTAGTTGTCATGCATCAGATTTAGCTAATTCCACAAATTTCTACAAGAGAGATAGTTAGTGGCAGCATAAATAGCAGAACAATATAGCAAGTGATTCTCCCAATTGATTGAAAAAGAGACATGCTGAGTAGAGTTACTAATAACATTCGGAAAAATGTTTTCCTGGCAAATGCACCAGAGATTTGGTACCAAATTACCTCTATCTTTTACAGCGAAAACTTTAAGATGCAAGCAACTGAAAAATCTTCTAGGAAACTGATCGATCTTGATCTACGGTTCAGCAAGAAAAAGAAATTTCGATTTATGCACAAGAAGCAACCTTTTGAGGACTAACCTAGTGTCTAGGTTGGCAACGACTCTAGCATTCCAATAGAGAACCTTCATTAGGCAAAGTTTTGAGGACCAGCCCTATTACGGGCTTTGAGATTCTCCTGCTTCAGAGGCTGGTTAGCCTTCTTCTTGAGTTTCTTATTTTGAGATTTACTTAGGACCACTGTGAAACTCGGAGTGGAATGCTGATTGTCAGCCAGATATTTAACCACACGGGTACCATCATGAACTGGAACTGAGTTTAGAGGGTTAACCTCGAGTTCCTCCTCCTCCATTTGATCACTCCATAATCTGCTAACAATCCTCATGTCCTGAGCCACATTCGGATTTGAGATATGGTTATCAGTTACAATAGGAGTTTGCAAGTCGTTAACATGTAACATAGCAGGAGCAGAATTCCTAATCACAAAATTGCTTATGGTGTCCGAAGATTGGAGAGAGTCTTCTACCATAGTACCAACACCAGAGGCAGAAACAGAATTTACTGCACCATTTGGAGAATCAAAATTGCCTTGCTGAAATAGTTGCTGATCTGAGATAAATTCCATAGAGGCTACTGGCTGCTGGACCAGATTTGGATCAGGCAGTGAAACAAAGCCAGTGACAGGGTTCACAGCAGTCACAACAAGAGGACCCGCCTCCTTATCCACCCCATAAACTGATGGTTGGGGATCCAGACATTCTGCAGAAACAGATTCAGTGTTATTAGCCAAAACATCACCTTGGACTGCTGGTTGGGGATCCAGAAATTCTGCAGAAATGGACCCAATGTTATTATCCAGAGCAACCGGATTGTGAACACCTTCTGGATCCAAGGGAGTAGACACGCCATTGTTTCCATAGGGCTGATTCTGAGAATTATTAACAGCAGTGTTATGTTCCGTCTGTTTGGGCACAAAAGTCTTGCGTGAATTCCTCACTGTTGGGCGGTCAGAATTCATCCGAGCATTACTGCCATTCATTCGTTTGCAGTTAGCGAGAGAATGTCCAATGTTTTGGCAGTAAGTGCAGAAAGCAGGGAGCCTTTCGTACTCTATATTGACAACAAAATCGTGTTTTTCCCTCTCCACGATGATTTGGCTGTGCAGTTTGGCCTTTAAATCAATATCAACGAGAACCCTCGCAAAGTGGCTGAATGTCTTCTTGCTTGTGGCTTCATCGAGACTGATCGGAATTCCCAAACCACCCACAATGGCAAAAATTATCTTTGGTCTCCAAGATTCTTGAGGCGATCAAGATGCGGACCTAGCACTGTGCAGAATATTGCTTTTGATTGTACGGGTTGAAATATGGGGTCTAAGAGGACAACCGCAGGATCCCTGGACTGAGATTCCATTGACCAATCGCCCAGACACTTCCGACATCCTCTGCAGAAGCGAAAGAGAATTCATAAAAGCCTTTTCCAAGGGAGATCATGGCCCATTGATTCAAAGGTTTCCACAGGGCCGATCACTTGGCTCTCAATTCATTCACCTTGATTGGATGCTTGCCTTTAGAAAGGATCAGTCGGCCATGGAGATGGTTTTTACAACTTTCTAAACCGGCTTTGTACTCCTCCTCCGGGATTTTTATGGAAACAGTTTTACCCTTTAGCCGGGGGCGAGGAAGTTGGCTATAGGAGAAATCACAAGCGTTATTAAGAGCTTGGGCAAAGCTTTTCCTTTGTGAGGGCACTGTGTGAGAAGGAGATTGGGACGACTCCAAGGCCAGAAAACTCCATGGGCAGATGGCTTGAGGCGCGGCAGCCATGGATCTTGCAGAAGCTTTGTGGATGACGGCTAAACCCTAGCAGAGACACTCATGAGCTCCGTATCATATGATATCACCAGGATACCCGCATATTCATAATAAACATTTTTTATTAAATATATAATATATTATGACAATTTCTATTATTTTGAGCTGAAATAAACTTTATTTTCTTTATTATTTGATACTTTTTAGTAGTTAAACACTTAATAATAAATATTTTTAATTACATATGGTATATTATATAATGTAAATATACTATATTGCAATATTATATTGTATAATTTTATTTCTTTTCTTTTTATTTTAAACTCTTAAATACCCACGCATATTCATGGATACCCGCAACCTGCATATCTATCCATGGATATTGACGGGGATGGGTGCGGGAGAGGAACTACCTTCACTCGCCCCACCTCGTTGCCATCCCTAATCTTACCTCTCTAATACCTCTATTTGTTAGATCTAGAAGCTTGAAATCAAAATAAATTCCTAGCCCTATTTTTAACTCTTGGCCGAATATATATATATATATATATATATATATATATATATATATATATATATATATATATATGGGTCAAAGGAGTTTTCTTCAATTTTTAACTTGGATGATGGTTGTTATAAGCTATCTAAGGCCTCTAGATTGATGATCCAAGAGCTTGAAAAATTTAGAGATCTCCAGCCAATTTATTTCATATTGGCCGAAACCCTAACTAAGTGGTTGGATGAGTTTTGTTTTCAATTTTTGACTTGTAACAATTTATCCATGCTATTTAAGACTCTAGTAACTAGTATCCAAAAGATGGAAATGAGAAAAGAACCCTAGCCCTATTTTTAAGTCCTTGGCCAAACCCTAGCCTAATGTTGTCATAGATGGATTTTGTGTGATTAATGTATTTTTATGTTCGTTGAAGGTTAATTTGGTAGCTTGTGGTGTGGTAACGAGGAGCCTCAATTTCGTGATTCCGGTGTTATCTCAGGTGGAAGAAAGAAATATCATGTCGTCGGAACGGATAAATGGCATATAATTTATAATAATGGTGTAGGGGGACCTAAACCCTACTAGTGGTCGAGTAATTGACAATACCAAAATCACATCGGAACCTACCTCGTAGTACCAATGATGATTTGGGAATTGTAGGTTTATCACCATTAGGATAATTTTATAATATTCGAGGATGTCTGATTTTATCACTGTTGAACTGTTTGTGATGCGCTGGTGGTGGTAACATACTTTATGTGAGGTTTTGGGATACACAAATATTTTATTATTATATTTCTATGTATAATATGTTTGGTATGATAACGTGCAATATATGATATTTCATGTTTAGTTGTTATTTAGGTAATGCTATATGTTGGTCAGGAGATATGTATTTTGGGGAGAGACTGAATGTGATTTAGACGTGCCTAAACTAATTAAATACTATTTTATTAAGATGAGATTAATGACATGATATAAGTTGAGATATTTCATAAGATAGTGATGAGAGGTTAAGGCACTACGATATGACTCTATATATGTCAGTGAGACCATGTAGATGCATGATGTAGATCACAGTTGCATGAGTGGAATGCATGAGGTCAGCATATCCGTAGATATATTCGTAGTTCTTGCAGAGCAACTCCGTGTAGCTTTGAGCTACTGTGGCTTCGGGCTACTATGGTTTCAGACCATTTATGTAAACATATATATCGGGATATATGTGTGTGTGTGTGTGTGTGTGTGTGTGTGTGTGTGTGTGTGTGTGTGTGTGTGTGTGATAAAGGGGAGTGCTCGCTCGGACGAAGGATTAACATTCCTATTATGATGGTAGTTTTGTGACAGGATCATGGTAGTCACGTCAGCATAAAGTCTTAGTTGCATGAGGTCGTGGTAGTCACGTTAGCATAACAGTCAAAGACAGACATCACATATGAACATTATTTATATGTGATGTATGTCTTTGACTGTTATTGTATTGTATGCAATGATTCATTTTCCTCTTATGATGATAAAACAATTTCTTATCTCTTATTTCGCTGTATTGTATTTGTTTTGGTTATGTGATCTGATGAGAAGATCCAGCGGAGGAGCCAGCTACTGAGGATCTAGATGGAACTCCTTATGAACCGGATGCTAGAGGACGAGCTGTGGATCCTAGAGGTAGAGTTTAAGGTTTATGGTCAGTGCGTCTTTTGGAGACTTTTTATTTTTTGTTGTTTAGGAAAGTTTGTATAAGTATGTACCTGCAAGGGATCCTACTGGTGGGATAACCTAGACAGTGTTTTGTCCCTTGATGGAAAGACATATGTTTTGTATGTGTAATATAACTATGGTGTGTTTAATTTTCACAAGTTGTATGTGTTGTAGTTAAGTTTTTAATTCCTTCGTATTTTATTGAGCACGCAAATGTTTAATATCGTGATCTGGATTAGTTAATTAGGTTTTACTTTAATGCCACAACAGTGCACAACGGGGTGTCTCATTTGGTGGTATCAGAGCAGTTTGATTCTGTTCAGACTGTGAGGTTTAGGATGTTGTTACTGGCCGTGTCTAGTTGAATCTACATCGGATATTGACTATGCTTAGAAGTTGGGTAGTGATTCCGTACTCTTCGTGATAAGAAACATTTATATGACATATAGTATTTATATGCCAGTTTAATGTGGTATTATATGTCATATTGATGTGAGCTCATGATTTCTTTAACAGGATCATGGATAGAGGTAGAGGACGTGGTACAAATAGTGGTGATAGAACCCCTGAGAGAATTGCCAGAGGTGGCAACGGTGAGACTGATCATACCAGAGGTGGAGGAGTGTCATTTGAGACTCTCAAGACCATGAGAGAAATAGCTAATGCTGTGCTACAGCAGAACGCACAGATGATGCAGATGAACAAAGAGCAGCAGGACCTGCAGAATCAGAAGAAAGCTGCAGAAGCTGAGGATGCAGGGATGGCTACCTTCCTGAAAGGGAAGCCACCACAGTTCTGAGGAGATTATGACTCAGAGAAGGCAGAGTGGTGCGGATGGGAAGGTGACTTATGCTGCCTTCATGCTGACTGGAGGAGCAAAGACCTGGTGGAGAGGCAAGAGAAGACTACTGGAGGAAGAAGGCAAAATTATCAGCTGGCAGTTGTTTCGTGAATGCTTTCTTGAGAAGTACTTTTCGCGATTAGTCCAACACGAGAAAGAGAGGGAGTTTATGAGTCTTAAACAGGGTAACATGACTATTGGTGATTATGCATCACATTTTGAAGCTCTGATTCAGTTTTCAGAGTTCTACTAGAGATTTCCATATGAGGATTGGCAGTGTAGAAGGTTTGAGGAGGGCCTGCGACATGAACTATAGAGAGCCATAGGGTCTCTTGATATTCAGAGTTTCCCGGAGCTGGTTAAGAGATGCAGTGCCATAGAGGGCATATATCAGAGGCAGGCTACTGATCAGAGGCAACAGAGGATTGGAGGTCCTATTCGATCAGGATTTCAGAGGAGAGTTGGTAGTGGTTCCCTGTGGAGATGGGGACCATATACCAGACCAGTGCAGACAGCTGCACCAGTACCAGTTGCTACAACACCAGTGGTTGGAGCGGGCCAACAGCAGCAAGGCTTAGTTTTCTATAGATGCGGAGGTCCGCATCATATTAGATTTTGCAGAGAAAGACCGGGGTGTTTTAATTATGGTAAACCGGGTCATTTGGCTCGCGATTGCAGACAGAGAGGTACGCAGCAACCGGTAGCTGCTGGTAGAGGAGTTGGAGGTTATAGAGGTGGAGCTGGGAGAGGAGTCCCAGTAGTAGGACCACAGGTGGCCAGACCTCAGGTCACCGGAAGAGTGTTTACCATGAGGGGAGCTGAATCCTCTCAATCTGCGGATCTTATACAAGGTATGTGTTTGATATCTAGTAGACTTTCGTCTGTGTTGTTTTACTCAGGTGCTACACATTCATTTATTTCGCTTGAGTGTGTAGATTATTTACAATTACTTGTTTCTCAGTTACCTTATACCCTTATAGTCAATTTTTTAAAAACAGGTTGAATGGAGAACCGAAAAGGAGAGTGGTTCAAGGTCCAACCGATTCAACCGGTGGTTGAACCATATATATATATATATATATATATATATATATATAGACACACATTAATAAATAGATCAAATAACAAGTATAATTTCAATCCAAGTTCTAATTTGCATATTAAGTCCAAATTATTTAATACTCAAACAAGCACAAATTGGAGTACGTCATTCAATTTATGATGCTCTACCCTTTTTTTATTTTAAAAAAATCCTTTTTATTTAATTTTTGATTTTTTTAATGAACCGGCTGGTTTTTCGGTTTTGGTCCGGTTCAACCGGTTTTTTGTGATTTGTAGCGGTTGAACCTCTTTTCCGGTCTGTGGTTCAACCAAGATCAGAGAGGGGTCCGATAAACGGTCCAACCGGTTGAACCAGTCCAGTTGGATCGTATTTTAAAACACTGCTTACAGTATCTACTCCGACTAGTGATTCTTTGAATACTATGTTTGTTTGTTTACAGCGTCCTATAGTTGTTGAGAATTGGACCTTTATGGTAGACCTGGTCTGTTTGCCTATGCAACAGATAGATGTTATCCATGGCATGGATTGGCTTTCGTCTAACCATGTAGTGCTAGATTGTTCCAGTAAGACCTTATCATTTCTTGACTCTTCTAGCATAGTATTTGCCATTGAAGGAGTATCTATGAAGAATGATGATTCTCGGTAGTACGTGATGTTGTTCGCAGTGGAAGCTAACGAGACTCATAGTATAGATTCTATGCCTATTGTGAGAGAGTTTCTTGAGGTTTTCCCTCCAGACGTTCCAGGTTTGCCACCAGAGAGAGAGAGAGGTGGATTTCACTATAGATCTCATACCAGGGACATGACCTATATCTATAGCACCCTATCAGATGTCACCCGTAGAGTTAGCCGAGTTAAAGAAACAATTGCATGACATGTTGGGGAAGGAGTTCATCATATTAGAGTAAGGAAGGAAGATATACTCAAGACAGCTTTCAAGATGAGGTACGGGCATTATGATTATTTAGTTATGCCTTTCGGTGTGACTAATGCTCCAGCAGTGTTCATAAATTTCATGAACATAATCTTTAGACCGTTCCTCGATAAGTTTGTTGTTTTGTTTACCAACGATAACCTTATCTATTCCTGTACACGGGAAGATCATGAGGAACGTCTGAGAGTGGTGTTGCAGTTTTTAAAGGATAGACAACTTTATGCTAAGCTTTCCAAGTGTGAGTTTTGGATGGAGGAAGTTCAGTTTCTTGGACATGTGATCAACAAGGAAGGAATAGCAGTTGATCCAATTAAGGTTGAGGCAATTCTTAAGTGGGAACGACCTAAGTCAGTGAGTGAGTTACGGAGTTTTATAGGGTTAGCTGGATATTATCAGAGGTTTATAGAGGGTTTCTCGAAGATTGTGTTGCCTATGATGCAGTTGACGAGGAAAGATAAAACTTTTGTATGGACAGACAAGTGTGACCAAAGTTTTCAGAAGCTGAAGGACAGGTTGACTACATCACCTGTGTTGACTTGAAAAGATCATTTAGGACAGTTTGATGTATACTGTGATGCGTCATAACAAGGTTTAGGTTGTGTTCTGATGCAAGAGGGAAGAGTTGTGGTTTATGCTTCCCGACAATTGAGAGTTCATGAGAGGAATTATCTGACTCATGATTTGGATTTGGCAGCCATAGTGTTCACATTAAAGATATGGTGACACTTTCTGTATGGAGCGAAGTTTAATGTTTATAGTGATCATAAGAGTCTGAAGTATTTGTTTGATCAGAAAGAGTTGAATATGAGACAATGAAGATGGATGAAGTTTATCAAGGATTATGAGTTTGAGCTACTGTACCATCCTGGGAAGGCGGATGTTGTAGCGGATGCTTTGAGTAGAAAGTCTTTGCATGTGTCCACGATGATGGTTAAGGAGCTGGAATTGCTTGAACAGTTCAGGGATCTGAACATAGGGATGAAGTTGGTTGAGGATAAAATTTTCTTAGGTATGATCACTATTAGTAGTGATTTTATGAGTGATCTTAAGGATAAATAGGTTCAGGATCAATATCTTCAAGAGGTGAGTAAAGGCATAGATGAGGGTAATATTTTCAAGTTTAATCGGGGAACAGATGGTGTGTTGAGGTTTAGAGATAGGGTGTGTGTGCCAGAGGATTTAGAACTTAGGAAGATGATCTTGGAAGAAGCACGTAAGAGTAAGTTGAGTTTTCACGCTGGATCCACTAAGATGTATCATCTAACATCCCGGGCTGCTTTATGGTTTGACGACTGTCCCCACAAACCAGCACGGGTCTTTTCAGCATGCTTTGTCCTCACTCACACGCTTCCTGGGAAAACTTCCCAGGAGGTCACCCATCCCAGAATTGCTCCAAGTCAAGCATGCTTAACTGTGGAGTTCTTAAGTGATGGGCTCCCGAAAAGAAGATGCATCTTGTTGATAGAGGTAGTACCAATCAATTCCTTTAAGCCTTCCTTAACCGTACAGTCCCATACTTGTACAGTCTCGAAATCCCTCAACTATGTAGTCCCATACCTACACAGTCTCAGGATCCCTATCATTCTGATGTGTAATTGGTTCATTCATGTGTCCCTCCGCTTAGAAGCATGTCAGGAGCCGCTCCTTGTCCGTTCTCTCTTTGCACCGGTGACCACTTCCTGCCCTCGTCAGCACCCGGGTGTTACATGCCCACCAGCTTCCTCCTGGTTCGTCCCTGAACCACACCATACTGTGAGAGGTACCGCTCTAATACCATTTGTAACGTCCCGGGCTGCTTTATGGTTTGACGACTGAACCGACAAACCAACACAGGTCTTTTCAACGTGCTTTGTCCTCACTCACACGGTTCCTGGGAATACTTCCCAGGAGATCACCCATCCCATAATTGCTCAAAGTCAAGCACGCTTAACTGTGGAGTTCTTAAGTGATGGGCTCTCGAAAAGAAGATGCATCTTGTTGGTATAGGTAGTACCAATCAATTCATTTAAGTCTTCCTTAACCGTACAGTCCCATACCTACACAGCCTCAGGATCCCTCTCATTTCGGTGTGTAATCGGTTCATTCATGTGTCCCTCCGCTTAGAATCCTGTCAGGAGCCGCTCCTTGTCCGTGCTCTCTTTGCACCGGCGACCACTCCCCGCCCTCGTCAGCACCCGGGTGTTACATATCAGGATCTGAAGAAAATGTTTTGGTGGTCGAGGATGAAGAAAGAGGTAGCAGAGTATGTTTTATCTTGCCTGGTGTGTCAGAAGGCTAAGATAGAGCATCAGAAGCCGGCAGGTTTATTGCAATCATTGGATATTCCAAAGTGGAAATGGGATAGCATAGCTATGGATTTTGTGGTTGGTTTACCAAGAACTCCTAAGAGGCATGATGCGATTTGGATTATCATTGCTAGGTTGACGAAGTGTGCTCACTTCTTACCTATTGGTGAGAGTTATAGTTTGGAAAAGTTGACCCAGATCTACATTCAGGAAGTGGTAAGATTGCATGGTGTACCGTCGAGCATTATCTCAGACCGAGATCCTAGATTCACATCTAAATTTTGGAGACAGTTGCATAGTGCTTTGGGGACGAAGTTGAGGATGAGTTCATCTTATCATCCCTATACAGATGGACAGATAGAGAGGACTATTCAGTCATTGGAGGATCTTTTGAAAGCTTGTGTGTTGGAGCACACTGGCAGTTGGGATAAGTTTTTGCCATTATTGAGTTTACTTATAACAACAATTTTCATAGTAGTATTTGAATGGCACCATACGAGGCTTTGTATGGCAGGAAGTGTAGGACCCCGTTATGTTGGTATGAGACTGGTGAGAACCAAGTGTTGGGTCCAGATGTGGTGCAGCAGACTACGGAACAAGTTAGGAAGATAAGGGAAAAGATGAAGGAAGCACAGGATAAGCAAAGGAGCTACAGTAACAAGAGGATGAGACCTTTAGAATTCCAGGAGGGTGATCACGTGTTTTTGAGAGTCACTCCGAAGATGGAATTGACAGGGCTATCAAGTCTAGAAAACTTACTTCTAGATTCATTGGACCTTTTCAAATTCTTCGACGGATTTGTCCAGTAGCTTACCATATTGCTTTACCACCTAACCTTTCTAACCTTCATGATGTCTTTCATGTCTCTCAATTGAGAAAATATTATCCTGATTCTTCACATGTTCTTGAGACTGAGTCTATTCAACTGCGAGAGACGTTGTATATGATGAGACTGCTGGAGATGCTACTTGGGAGCGTGAGGCGGATATGCAGCAGTAGTATCCACATCTCTTCCGAGGTACGTAAATTTTGAGGATGAAATTGTTTTCTAAGTGGGGTAGTAATGTAACACCCTGCTTTTTATATATGCAGTATTACCGGTAAAGATATATTTATTATTATTTTTTATCTGAGACCAAGAAAATGATTTTGGATAAAACAAAATCATATTTATACTCTACCTTATGGTAGAGGGTTACGGTAAATATTTGGGTTTACAATTTAGACGGAATTCAGTCTGCGTTTTAACTAACAGTAAAATTTTAGTGGGTATAAAACCTAATTTTGACCTGAGAATGAAACAGTTTAGTTTTAAATCACATTTCCGACGATATGGGCTATTTTGAAATTCTTGCTTAAAAATATATTATTATACTTTTTACGGGTGAATTTTCAAAGAAATCGGGTATACGACGGAGCATGATACAAAACTGCCAAGACCTGCTAATGGCTGAGACCAGTGAGCCATGGATGACTCATATTAGAGAGTCCGTGTGACTCACCATGTCATGATTGCATTTTGTAGAAAGTCAATTTCGTCCTTGAACTTTCATTTAAATTCCAATTTTGTCCTAATATTTTGTGACCAAAATGCCCTTGGTCTTGCCATCTATTTACAAGTTTGTCCCCACAATTTGAGTCCAAAATACCCTCCCCTATATTCCACTGTTGGATGTGATCAAGCAAGTGCCCAGATATGCCAAAATTTTGAAGGATCTATGCACCAACAAGAGGAAGATGAAGATTAATGAGAGGGTTGACTTGGGAATGAATGTCTCAGCGCTTATCCAGTCTAAGCCAGAAAGAGTTGTTGCTTTAACCCCTACTCAGGCACTACCACAGAAGTGCAAGGATCCAGGCACATTCACCATTCCATGCACTATTGGGGACAGGAAGTTTGAAAACTGCATGCTAGACTTGGGAGCATCCATAAATGTCATGCCTACCTCCATCTTTAACAACCTTGATCTTGGGCCTTTGCAGTATACAGGTCTTACCATCCAGTTGGCCAACAGGACCAGTGCCCGACCCATGGGAATGGTAGAGGATGTGCTAGTGCAAGTTGATGATTTGATCTTTCCTGCCGACTTCTACATCCTAGACATGGCAGGAGAGACACACTCTAGTAGGTCACCGATAATCTTGGGCAGACCATTCATGATGACATCCAAGACTAAGATTGATGTGTATGATGGGACTATGTCTATGGAGTTTGGTGGTATTGTGGCCAAATTCAAGATCTTTGATGCTATGAAACACCCATTGGAGGAGCACTCTGTATTCCACTTAGAGTTGCTTTCTGAGCTTATTGAGGATACTCATGAGGACTTTATTTCCGATTTTCCTTTTCTTTATGGTTTTGATGATGTATATACTTGTACTAACTGCACTAACACTAACCCGTGTTCTGTTTGTGCTGAGTTTCTGGATTCAACTTTGCAGGATGATAGTGATAATGAGAGTAAAACTATCTATTCAGTAGAAGTCCTTGACCCCATGGCTGCTCCCAATGCACCATCTGTTGAGCAGCCACCTTCTTTAGAACTCAAACCACTTCCTGAGAACCTAAAGTATGCCTACTTGGGGAGGAATGCAACATTGCCAGTCATCATTTCCTCCAGCCTTAACTCTGACCAGGAAGCCAAGCTTTTAGAGGTTCTGAAGAAACACAAGAAGGCTATTGGGTGGACATTGGCTGATATTCCAGGAATTAGCCCCTCCAGATGCATGCACAGAATTCTATTGGAGGATGGAGCTAAACCAGTAAGACAGGCCCAAAGGCGACTTAACCCACTGATTCTGGATGTGGTGAAGAAAGAGGTGACTAAGCTTCTACAGGCAGGTATTATATACCCCATCTCTGATAGTACTTGGGTAAGTCTGGTGCAAGTTGTACCCAAAAAGTTTGGTCTCATTGTAGTTAGAAATGATAATAATGAACTTGTGCCTACTAGAGTCCAGAATAGCTGGCGAGTTTGTATAGACTATAGGAAGTTGAACCAGGCCACCAGAAAGGATCATTTTCCTTTGCCGTTCATAGATCAGATGCTGGATCGGCTGGCTGGTCAATCTCATTATTGTTTTCTAGATGGCTTTTTCGGGTATTTCCAGATCCATATTGCCCCTGAAGATCAAGAAAAGACCACCTTCACGTGCCCCTTCGGTACGTTTGCTTATAGGAGGATGCCATTTGGTCTTTGTAATACTCCCGGCACCTTTCAAAGATGCATGCTTAGCATTTTCTGAGTTTATTGAAAATTTCATAGAGGTGTTCATGGATGATTTTACTGTATATGGCTCCTCATTTGATGCTTGTCTGCATAGTCTAAGTCTAGTTCTACAAAGATGCATTGATACTGATCTGATTTTGAATTAAGAGAAATGTCACTTTATGGTAGAACAGGGGATAGTTTTGGGTCATGTAATTTCTAAAGAGGGTATTTCTGTAGATCCTGCAAAAATTAATGTGATTTCTTCATTGCCTTACCCATCTTGCGTACGCGAGATCCGTTCTTTTCTTGGCCATGCAGGTTTCTATAGGCGCTTTATAAAGGACTTCAGCAAGATAGCACTGCCATTGTCAAACCTGCTGAAGAATGATGCCCTGTTCCAGTTTGATGAAAAGTGCAAGGAGTCATTTGACTATCTGAAAAAAGCATTGACTTCTACCCCTGTCATCCAGCCCCCAGACTGGACACTCCCTTTTGAACTAATGTGTGATGCTTCCAATTTTACTGTGGGAGCAGTTCTGGCACAAAGGGTGGGCAAGGTTGCCCATGTAATTCATTATGCTTCTAGGACCTTAGATGCTGCACAGGCAAATTACACCACCACTGAGAAAGAACTTCTAGCTGTTGTATTTGCACTTGATAAGTTTAGGTCTTATTTGCTAGGTTCTAGGGTGACTGTTTTCACTGACCATGCAGCTCTGAAATATCTGTTGAAGAAGCCAGAAGCTAAGCCAAGACTGATCCGGTGGATGCTTTTGCTCCAAGAATTCAATGTGGAGATAAAGGATAAAAGTGGAGCTGAGAATTTGGTAGCAGATCACTTGAGCCGGATAGCTAGGGATGAGGATCCTTCTCCCATCCAAGATGATTTCCCTGATGAGAGACTTTTACATCTGTATGGGGTAACCCCCTGGTTTGCTGACATTGTAAATTTTCTTGTTGCTGGTGTTGTTCCTGCAGGTACAAGTAGACATAAGTTCCACAAGCTCAAAAGCGATGCAAAGTATTATGTGTGGGATGATCCCTACCTGTGGAAGTTTTGCAGTGATCAGGTTATTCGGAGGTGTATCCCCGATCATGAGACAGAGTCCATTCTACATTTCTCACATGCCTCTCCAGTTGGAGGACATTTTGGACCATAGAGGACTGCTTTTAAGACACCTATAGGAATGTCCCCCTTCCGGCTTGTATTTGGCAAGGCATGTCACCTCCCGGTGGAAGTTGAGCATAGGGCATATTGGGAAGTAAAGAGCTGTAACTTGGACTTGAAGGAAGCTGGTGTTGAAAGAAAACTGCAGTTGCAGCAACTTGAGGAGCTTAGGCTAGAAGCCTATGAAAGCTCCAGGATTTATAAAGAAAAGACAAAACTTTTTCATGATAGAATGATTGCTAGAAAAGAGTTTTTTGTGGGCCAAAAAGTCTTATTGTTTAACTCCCGCCTGAAATTGATGGCTGGGAAACTTAGGTCCAAGTGGATTGGACCATTTGTGGTTACTAATGTGTTTCCTTATGGTGCAGTAGAACTTCATGATGCAGGTACCAACAAGACCTTCAAGGTTAACGGGCAGAGGCTGAAGCCATTCCATGGTATGGATGCTGGTGACCCTGCGGATGCTAATGTTGAGGAGCTCTCCTTGGAAGCTCCCACCTACACTGATACTTGATCAGGGAGTTTCTTTTCCTTTCCCTCACTCTGATTGTATAGTTCTGTTGTTCATTGGGGACAATGCATGTTTTAAGTGTGGGGGAGGGAACTAGTTGTAGTTTTTCCTTTTCTTTGAATAAAGCTCCTGAATAATTTGAGAAGCTCAGGAGTATTTGTATGTTGAGTCTTTTGTTGGCAAGTTTATTGGATTTTGATTGATGTTGCACAGATTGCTTGCTTGATTGATATGTGATGATTCCCCCTAGGCTGAAAAAAATTTTTGTTTTTGAAAAGTGATTCCCATATGATTGAAAACTGAACTTTGAGATTTTGTTGTGATAGCATGATTTATGATAAGTTTGGGGTGATAGGAAGCACACACTAGGGATTGAATCTCAGTTAAGCAATTTGCATGAATGTCCTGGTGAGGTTTTGAGCCTCCAACATGTTTTTGACTGTGAGAATCACTTTTGGATTGCACTTTCCTGAATTTGATTGAATCTCTTTTTGATTTGCATGATTATGTGTTTGCTTCATATGATTTAGGCATTTTCTTTGTAAATAGCTACTTTGCCTAAAAATAACCAATTCCTAATGCATGTTCCTTAGTTAGCCCCTTTGAGCCTGATTAGCCTACTGTTAATTCTTGATAACCTAATGTTATGAGCTTAAATCTGAAAAACCATGTTAACCCGATCTTAGGATTAGGAGAGCATGGATGCTTAGAAAGACAAGGTTTTCAAGAAACTAAGTTTGGGGTGGCTACTGGCATGTTATTTTGGGGTTGAGAAAAAAATAAATAATGAAAAGATTGGAGCCAAAGGCCAAAAGAAAAAAAAATATAAAAAAAAAGTAAAAAAAAAAGTATTTGAATAAAAAGGGATGTAGTCACCAAATGCATAAGGAAAAGATGCATGAGAAAAGGAACTTGAGTGAAATTTCAATGTTTGAAGTGTTTCATGCTCTCTTAGTTCCTAGGGTCTTCAGCCTAGTTCCTTTGTATATCCTACCCTTAGCCAGGCCCCATTACAACCCATAAAAGCCCTTTTGATGTTGCATGCATGTTCTCTGTGGGAATCTTTTGGAGATGAAAATCAAATTTATGGGAAGTGTTTCTGAAAAGTGAATTGAGTGAAATGTTGATAGCCTGACAAAAACTGAGCGTTTGAGTGAATACAAATATCCCTTGTGAGGAAGGCAGTTGTTTGATTTTGGTGATCTCCCTCTTGTGTGTAACTTAGATACCCTGCTTAGATTGATGATTGCTTGAATGACTAATTTCTCAATTGTTTAGAATGAATGATTGTGGGGATTGCTTTGCTTTAAAAGGGGGGAACTTTGAAGAAAACGGTTTTGATATATTGCTTGAATTCTGTGTAAGGTTGATTGAATCTTTTAAGCTTGCCAGGTCTTGAGTCTTTTTGATTTTTGAGTTTTAGTTTGCTTGGGGACAAGCAAGGTTTAAGTTTGGGGTATTTTGATCAGCCTCTGGCTCATCTAGTTTTATAGCTAGTATGACCAGGGATTTGTGCAAATTATATCCTAATTTCACCCAAATTAGATTAGATTGTCCTCAAGCAAGGTTTTGAGTCTCTAGAGTAGTTTTAGGTTAATTTAGCTAGTTTTGAGTCAAATAATACACTTATAGTTGTGTCTTTGTTTTCAGGTTAAGTTGGAAGGCAAGAGAATAAAGAAACAGGGGATTCGCCTCGCGAAAGCTATACTCGCCACGCGACCCTGAAGCCTGACTGTTCCAAGAAAATGCAAGGTCTCTGGTTCGCCCCGCGAAGAAGGTCTCGCCACGCGAGTCTTGCAACCCTGAAAAGTCAGAGACGATCACGGCTTGCCCGTGTTGAAGGTCACGGCTGTGGCAGTTTTGAAGTTGAAGAGTCTCGCCTCGCGATCATACCTTCATCTCGCGAGCATGGAAGTCAGAAAGCATCACGGTTGGCCCCTGATTCTCTTAACGGCCGTAATAAGAAGGCTCTTCAGATTCTCGCCTCGCGAAGGTGTGTTCGCCTCGCGAGAATACCAAAGGTTGCAGACTGTTCACAATATTCGCCTCGCGAATCAAAGCTCGCCTCGCGAGTGGGCTTAATTTCTGACTTGTATAAATTGATGTTCTGAACAGTTTAGGAGAACTTTTTGCTTCTCCATTGTTCTGTTTACATTTCTTCTCTTTGTGTGTTTCGTTTTTCATATGGAGAACTAAATTTCTAGGATTAATCTATTGTAATCGATTTCCATTATACTTGAGGTTTTGTGATTCCTATTTTATTTGTTTTTCCCTTTTCAATACTATGTTATGCATTTCTGTTTGTTTAATTCAGAAGTGTATAGTATTGTATTGATTCGTTTCAGTGATGTATGTTCCTATAATCAATCGTGTTTGTTTAATTCGCGTGTGTTCATTCATGTTCGTTTAGTTCATGAGGGCTTAACCCCGTTTGTTTAATTCCGGAATAGGAATATATATCGGTAGTGGCAATTTCGTTTGTTAATTGTTGCTACAACTGAAAGGGGAATAAAATCTGCTTAGGGCTGGGAATTCACATAACCGATGATAGTTAGGAAATTGAGAACAATAGATTAATCGTCTTTAGATATTTGTTAACCTTTTCAACTGCCCTGTTTTTAATTGCTCTGTTTTTCATTGTCTTATTTTCTTCGATTGCATCCAAACCAAACCCCCCCAAAAAAACTTATTTTTGTGAAAAATAACACTTTAAGAGTCCTTGAGAGACGAGATCCGAGTTGTCGCCCTAAACTACATTTTTAAAACCCGCTCGTCCTTTTTGGCGCGTGCGCGACAGCGCGACCAGGATCTAGATGGAACTCCTTATGAACCGGATGCAGGAGGACAAGCTGTGAATCCTAGCGGTAGAGTTTAAGGTTTATAGCTAGTGCGTCTTTTGGAGACGTTTTATTTTCCGTTGTTTAGGAAAGTTTGTATAAGTATGTACCTGCAAGGGATCCTACTGGTGGGATACTCCTGACAGTGTTGTGTCCCTTGATGGAAAGGCATATGTTGTGTATGTGTAATATAACTATGGTGTGTTTAATTTTCACAAGTTGTATGTGTTGTAGTTAAGTTTTTAATTCCTTCGTATTGTATTGAGCATGTGAATGTTTAATATCGTGATCTGGATTAGTTAATTAGGTTTTAATTTAATGGCACAACGAGGCACAACGGGGTGTCTCATACAACTCCTGAACTAGCGAACAGCCTTCACCCTTGATCACCACCAACTATGAGCACTTACGACCAAGTCTCCCAAGGTCACGAATCTTCCATGGCCCATTCTCACACATTCATTGTTCAGTTTTACGTTTCGATCACATTTACGGGCACCACATTTCACCGGCAACACATAAAATACCAAAAATGATATCAATGACCAACATAATTACGAATACTATCTAAAACCACACTTTATATATCAGGGCTTACACTACACCAAGAGTCTACACGCAGCCCTTTTACTCCCGCAAAGCCAAGAACTAGCTTTCGTGATAACGAGCAGAATCCTTGCTTATTTGATTACCAAAACTATATCCGGATACCAAAAGCATGTTTAGAACAAGATCAAAACCAAAGAATATTGAATAAAAAACTAAGCTCGTCGATGTTGACGACGTTGACATATACGAAACTATGACATACCTTCGTCGATTCGAGAAACAACTTAGCCAAACTTGTAGAATTTGGAGCTACGAATACAATGGTGGGAGGGTCCTCTGGCTCTCCTCTACTAGAAACAACTGCAGATCAACTCATAATTTCGTCCAAAATAATTAAAATGAAGAAGAAGCATGTCCTTTTATAGGACCTAGCATTCTTTAGCGTCCAGTACTACACGCTTGACCGTGTTGGGCTTCAGTGCGGACACTTCCCACTCTCGAGCGTGCTGACAGCTTCCACCGTACTACACCGCTTTGCATCGTTTGTACCGCTTCCACACACTAGCCTCAAAAGAGCCCACATTTGAGTGTGGCAATACTTAAAGGTTGGGTCACTCCACGCTTGAGCATGCTCTGTTGATCAAGACCCATTTTCTCGCGTTTCTTCACGTTCTGAGTTCGTTCCAAGGCCAAATATCTTCAAATTTGAACTATAGCTTCCTTACATCATAAGAAACATTATCCAATTCATATACATACTTAACTTACACCTTAATCATATTTTTGAAAAATGGGATGCTACATTACCACCCCCTTAAAAGAAATTTCGTCCTCAAAATTTAGTGGTGGTTATATGCATCATGGTATGTTTGAGCAACGGTTCTACTAGCTTCTGTTGCGCACTCTGATATAGCTATCGATATCGCAGACTTATTAATTTAAACATATACCAACACTGAAGTGTATTCCAATTTATCAAAAACTTAAGCATCCATAAAACTTATCAATTCATATACACATATTATATATAGACTAGCGGCAAGACAGGCACTGTTGATTACGAATCTAGGCAAGTATACCTAGTCGTACAAGTAATACGGTGGTGAGACCGGTTATCGTATCCACAGGGATCGGTTGCCAATTACCAATTCTCAAATCAAACAACTATCTAGACTAAATGAAGAAAGATCAAAACATAAAATAAAGCAACAAAAGCAATAAAATATTTTTTGGTCTTTTTGGGAATTTTTATCAAACACTCTCACAATCTAGAAGATTATTACTCCCCAAAACCTAAGACTTTGCTTGTCCCCAAGAAAAAGTAATTGGAATGCAAATAGGGGTGTTGGGATTAAATTTACTAAACCTTAGCCTCATGCAATACCAAGACCACCAATCCAGTTTATACTTCAAATATTAAAATTAACCCAAGAAATTACTCAAGCCCTGATTCCTCAGATGACAAGAGCCTAAATCCACTAATAGACCCTAATTCCTTAGGTGGCCTAGATTAATGAATTTGCATTAAGATTAAGGATTACACGATTACTAATAAATCAAACCCCATTCCTAGATGCGAGATTTACTAGGTGAATAATTCCAGATCAAGAATCAATAAGAACGTCCCAATTGCAAATCAATTATCAAAATCAGTTCATGGGTAGCTAAGCCACAAAACGCATTAAGCAAAGGAATTAACCACTAATAGACAAAGCATAAACATAGATTGACAGATCAAGGCAATTACATAATATTCAGTTAAGCTACATCTAATCCCAACAAAAAGGGATTTTAGCTGCCCATAGTCAAAGAAACTACAAAAGAGAAAGAGAGAAGAGAAGAAGAAAACTCCATGACGAATCCTTCAATATTCTTCCAATCCAAGTGCAGAGAAAATGTCCCTTTTAGGGTTCCCATTCGCCCCCAACCGCAGCCTCCAAGTCTCTGTTAAAAGTTCTCTTTTTAGGTTCAGAATTCTTCCCCTCTGTTGTGCGCCCTCTCTAGCTCTCTTTAAAATGCAGTCGTGGCATTCTTCTTTTAATCCCAAATCAATTATCTATTGGATATGTTTCAATCAAAACCAAATCATGAATTGATCCCCTAATTAATGCTGGCGTTATCTCCTTGCATATGGTGATTGATATTCTTTAATGACTTCAAATCTTCTAAATTAACTGCCCAATCAATATCTTCATCTTCTATTTTGATGGTAAGTCATTAATATCCAAATCATCAGATCCATCAATTAGGCCTCTTACATTGCTGCTGGACTTTTGTGAATTGTCATTAAATATTTCCATTCCAAATTAAATTGGAGTCATCCAATATCTTCAATTTTCAAGCTCCAACTTTATCCAGGCTCATCTTGGGCATTTAATCTTTAATTTCTGTAAAACAACATCACAAAACCACCTTACCCGTTCCAAGGTAAAAACTAACAAAAATCAAAGTAAAATTACCTAAACTATATGAAAATGCATGCAAAAATATACATGAAATATGATGTGAAATCACATTATCAAATCACCCCAAGCTTATTCATTTGCTTCTCCTCAAGCAATCACTAAGGCCAGAAGATATAAATAATCAGAGCATGGTAGTGAACCAAGAACCCGAGTAACTAATACAAGTAACAGGCATTTTCAAATAATTCAGCAAGAGACAATCAGTTTCAAGTCCAATTAGAAGCTTAGGTTTCTTAGACTCATATTCTCATTGATTCGGGCACTCTTTCTCACCTGAAAATCACCGCAAGCTTGTTCATTTGCTTGGCACTCTTTCTCACCTCACTCAAGGGTTTAGGGATATATGACAATTCGCTCCATTTTCCTCAAGGAATGAATTCTACCATAGGCTTGACTATCAACCAAATATGTACTTTATTAATGAAAACAATTAAGAATCAAGAGGTCTTTTACTTTGGTTGTAACTGGGCCATGGGATTAATCGTTAGGTGGGGAAATAAAGAAAAGGAAATTTCAAAAGGCTACACAAAATATCAAGCATTGCAAAGCATGACACCTTCTAAAATACCTCTTTGGGTTTTGATTCATCTTTCCACCTTTCTTTCTTTTTGTTTTATTTCTCACTTCCTTTTGTCATCCCCTTCTCTATATATATTTTCTTTTCTTTTCTTTTTTTGATTTGGAGAAGGGGAGATTTTCAATTCAAGAGAAATATTTTCTTTCTCATCCCATACTTTTTCACTACCTTTTTACCCTTTTGTAATACTTTAAAAGGTGCCCTACCAAGCATATTCATCAAAGTAATTCAAGGTACCAAGAAAAGTATTTTATTCTTTTAGGCTCAAAATTGGGCAACTAAGGGGTAGCATTTAGTCAATCAAAACTCAGAAGGCCGGAATAATACCTAGTGCCTCAATCATTTTCAAAAATGTTTTCAAAAATTTTTAAGCTTCAAAACGGTTTCAAGTCAAGTTCTAGAGAATACAATCCAAGAGGAATAACACTCTATCACAAAGAATGGGGTAGATTTAGTGAGTAACCCTTTTTGGCTTAAAAGCTCACATTTAGTAGTTCAAAAATCAATGAGAAACACAAATCTACTGAACCACATGCTAATTATCAACTATCAAAGATCATCTCAAGAATTTTTTATTTGTAGCCTTATCACAAGAATAAAAAATTGGGTTCAAAAATTCACTATCTCAATTTAATTGGCACTCAGTTCTCACAATTGGATGCATAATCTAAGTAAAGGGGCAATCTATTCATGTGATCATGCAAAACTATGCCTATATGAACGCAACATGAAAAATGCAAAAAATTAAAAATAAAAAAAACTATTTGCAAAAATACCCCTACCACAAGCTTAAAAACTTACATTGTCCCCAATGTAAATAATCAAGTTGGAGAGAGGAGAAAAGTGGAACAACTCACCGAGGTGGTAGCGGGTGCTGGTTCACATGCCTAGTCAAAGAAGTGCTGGAAAATGTGTCACGGCCGTGATGCTCATCACGGGCAGGCCGTGATCAATTCTGGTCCAAGGAAGAAGCCTGTCACGACCGTGACCTCCATCACGGCTAGGCCGTGATGCTCTCTGATCTTCAGGGCTATCTCATCACGCCCGTGATGGATATCACGGCTGGGCCGTGATCCTTTCTGATCCTCATGGCTGGCTCATCACGGTCGTGACCAGTGTCACAGCCTGGGCGTGATGGTTGTTGACTTTGTTTCTCCCTGCCCTTTTGCTTCTCCTTCCTTCTTAGCCTGAAAACACTTAACAAATTTATTAATTTGTGATTTTTTTTCCTCTTGATCTTCTCAAATTATTCAAGAGTTAAATTCAAAAACAAATGGAAACGAAAAAAAGAAAAAGAAAACTTGGGTTGCCTCCCAATAAGCGCTTCTTTAACGTCACTAGCTTGACAGGTAGGTGATATCAAGGATCATGAAGGCGCACAGCTGAGATCAATCTCTCGATGTCACCACCCAAGTAGGCCTTGAGCCTTTGGCCATTGACTTTGAAGGTCCTTTTTGAAGTAGGATCCTCCACTTCTACAGCTCCATGAGATGAGACTTCTTTGACAATGAACGGTCCCGACCACTTAGACTTCAACTTGCCCGGAAACAATCTCAGCCAGGAATTGAATAATAAAACTTGTTGTCCCGGCTGAAATGTTTTCATCACGATCTTCTTGTCATGGTAGGTCTTGACTCGCTGCTTGTAAATAGCTGCATTCTCATATGCATTAAGGCGCATTTCCTCTAATTCATGCAGCTGATTGACTCTTTTCTCACCTGCCAGAGTGGCATCAAAATTCAAGAACTTCAATGCCCAAAAGGCTCGATGCTCCAACTCTACGGGTAGATGACATGCCTTCCCATAGACCATCAGAAACGGAGATAACCCCACAGAAGTTTTCAATGCAGTCCGGTAAGCCCACAAGGCATCGTCAAGCTTCCTTGCCCAATCTTTTCTTGAAGTGGCCACAGTTTTTTCCAGAATTCTCTTAATCTCTCGGTTAGAGACCTCCGCTTGCCCATTTGTTTATGGATGATATGGAGATGCCACCTTATGCCTCACATCATACTTGGTCAACACATTTCTCAGTTGTGAGTTGCAAAAGTGAGATCTCCCATCACTTATAAGAACCCTTGGGACACCGAACCGGGAAAAGATGTTCTTCTTGATGAATTTAATCACTATTTGGGCATCATTCTTCGGTGTTGCAATGGCCTCCACCCATTTAGAAACATAGTCCACCGCCACCAAGATATATTGATTGGAGAATGAAGGTAGAAGTGGACCCATAAAGTCTATGCCCCAGCAATCAAATACCTCAACCTCCAATATGTTTTGCAGTGGCATCTCATCCCTTTTTGAAATGTTCCCGGTCCTTTGGCACTTGTCACAACTCTTCACATGATTGTAAGAGTCCTTGAAGATTGAGGGCCAAAAGAGCCCAGATTGGAGGACCTTTGCAGCTGTCCTATCCCCATTGTAATGTCCACCATATGGAGAGTTATGGCAATGCCACAAAATATTCTTCGCTTCTTCTTGACTAACACACCTCCTCCACAAGGCATCTGGTCCAACCTTGAACAGAAATGGATCATCCCACACGAAATGGTTGGCATCCCGGAAGAATTTTTTCTTTTGTTGCCAAGTGAGGTACTCTGGCACAATGTTGGCTGCCTTGAAGTTTGCCATGTTGGCAAACCATGGTCTTTCATGCACCAGAAATAAGGCCTCATCCGGGAACTCATCCCGAATGTCTTTTTCTTCTATAGTAACCTCTTCATTCACCAACCGAGATAAGTGGTCAGCCACCACATTTTCGCTGCCTTTTTTGTTCTTGATGACTAAGTCAAATTCCTGCAATAATAGAATCCACCTTATGAGTCTTGGTTTAGAATCTAACTTAGTCAACAAATATTTAATTGTAGCATGATCAGTAAAAACAGTGACTTGTGACCCAATTAAGTAGGAACGAAATTTTTCCAATGCAAACACTATGGCTAGCAACTCTTTTTCAGTTGTTGTATAATTTATTTGGTTTTCATTGAGAACCTTGCTAGCATAGTGAATGGCATGGAAAAACTTTTCCCTTCGCTGTCCCAAAACTACCCCAACTGCGTAGTCACTGGCATCACACATTAATTTAAATGGTGACTCCCAGTTGGGTGCAACAAGAATGGGAGCAGAGATCAACTTGTCTTTCAAAATCTGAAAAGAGGTAAGGCAAGTAGTATCATACACAAATGGTGTGTCCTTGTTCAAAAGGCCACACAACGGCTTTGCTATTTTTGAGAAGTCTTTGATGAACCGCCGGTAAAAGCCTGCATGCCCAAGAAAACTCCTCACACCCTTGACATTCATTGGTGGAGGTAGTTTCTCAATTACATCAACCTTGGATTTATCCACTTCGATCCCCTTAGCTGAAATCTTGTGCCCAAGCACAATGCCTTCCTGCACCATAAAATGACACTTCTCCCAATTTAAGACTAAATTGGTGTCCATGCACCTCTTTAACACAGTAGCAAGGTTAGACAAACAATTATCATAAGAGGAACCGAAGGGCATCTTCCGATAGGGAAAAACTCCAAAAGGACATGAGAAGGCAGTTTTCTCTTGGTCTTCCAGGTTAACCGCAATTTGGTTATAACCCGAATAACCATCCAAGAAACAATAATAAGCTTGCCCGGCCAACCTTTCTAACATTTGGTCCATGAATGGAAGTGGAAAGTGATCTTTCCTAGTAGCTTGATTTAACTTCCGGTAATCTATACACATTCGCCAACCGGTGACCATTCTAGTTGGGATCAACTCATTCTTCTCGTTGGTCACGACGGTCATGCCACCTTTCTTGGGAACCACTTGCACCGGACTCACCCAAGCACTATCGAAAATCGAATATATCATTCTAGCTTCAAGGAGTTTCAGAACCTCCTTCCTTACCACTTCTTTCATTGTAGGATTGAGCCTCCTTTGCGGTTGGACCACCGGTTTAAATTCAGCCTCCATCATGATCTTGTGCATACAAAATGCAGGACTAATACCTTTCAAATCTGAGATGGACCATCCAATTACTGTTTTGTGCTCTCTAAGCACCCTTACAAGTTTCTCCTCTTCCAACTTGGACAATACATTGCTCACTATGACAGGATTTTCATCATTCTCACCAAGGAACACATATTTCAAGTGGGGAGGTAGAGGTTTAAGCTCTAACTCGAGCTTCTCTTGGACTTCATCCTTTTTGAGCTCTTCTTTCTTAGTATTGGCAGCATGTTGAATGGGTTGAGCTTTCAAATCACACAAACAGTCTTCTATTTCCTTCTCCTCTTCCTCATCAAGATTTTCAATAGAACTCATGATTACCTTCTCAAGAGTAGAGGAATGGTGTTGATGTGCAAGGACTTCATTAGCCACTACATCCACAATATCCATGCGGAAACAATTCTCTTCATCACTCGAGCGATGCATGACTTCAAATACATTGAAAGTAACCTCTTCATCTTGTACTCTGAGTCGAAGCTGGCCTTTTTGTACATCTATCAAAGCACGACCAGTTGCTAGAAAATGTCTCCCCAATATAAGTAGAACTTCTGCATCCTCCTCCATGTCTAATATCACAAAATCCGCTGGGAAGATAAACTTAACCACTTTAACCAAAACATCTTCCAGAATACCATAAGGACGCTTGATTGATCTATCGGCTAGTTGCAATGTCATCCTTGTTGGTTTCACTTCACCACCTCCAAGCTTGTTGAAGATTGAAAGCGGCATCAAATTGATACTCGCCCCCAAGTCACACAAGGCCTTCCCAATAGCAACGCTCCCAATAGTGCAAGGGATTGTAAAACTACCAGGATCTTTAAGCTTTGGAGGTAGCTTCCTTTGAAGTATTGCACTGCATTCTTCCGTCAAGGCAATAGTCTCACCTTCTTTGAACTTTCTTTTCTTTGTAATCAATTCCTTCATGAAACTTTCATAAGTGGGCATTTGCTCTAGTGCTTCAGCAAAAGGTATGTTGATTTGTAGCCTCTTAAAGATGTCAAGAAATTTGGCAAACTGCTCTTCCTTCTCCTTCTTCTTGCTTAAGTGAGGATATGGCAACTTTACATAAGAGGGGATCACTTGAGGCTTGTCTCCATCTTTCAAAATCTGACTTCTACTCCTTCTCAAAATTGAATTTTCATCCACTAACTTTTCCCTCTTGTCTTCTTCCTCTTCCTCTATTACAACCTCTTTGCCTTTTTCCTCATTCAACTCAATTTTTTCAGCACTCAACTCTGTTTTTTCAGCAACTCTCTCATTTTTCAACAAAAGCTCACCACTCTCTTCATCAAGACTTTTACCACTCCTCAAAACAATAGCCTTACAATGCTCTTTAGGATTTATTTGAGTATTACCTGAAAAACTGCTGCTAGATTGTTCCGCTAGTTGCTTTGCAATCTGTCCAACTTGAACCTCCAAGTTCTTTATAGAAGCATCGGTGTTTTTCTGGTTTGACATGGACATTTGCATGAATTGATTGAGGGTGTTCTCCAAGATAGAAGTCCGGTCTTGAGGCGGTTGTGTAGGAAGAGGCTTGCTTGCTTGTCCGGCATCTTGTTTCCAACCAAAACTCCTTTGATTCCTCCACCCTTGGTTGTAATTGTTGAAGTATTGGTTGTTACCTTGCCGCCCATAGTTCCCCATATAATTAGCTTTCTCATGGGAACTAGGTGTGGCCTCACACTTTCCATTATCATGATCTCCTCCACAAAAGTCACATCTCATTACCTGTTGAGGTGGCATGGTTGTCCCTTGAATGGTTTGGAGTTGTTGTGGGAGTTGAGCTAGTTGCTTGGTAATTGACTCCAGTTGTTGTGTCATAAGCTTATTTTGAGCCAAAAGTGCAGTTTGTGAATCTAACTCCAACACTCCCCTTCTTGATGTGGGACCTCGATCATGATGCATCAAATAGTCATTGGATGCCATAGCTTCTATCAAAGTTAATGCTTCCTCGGGTGTCTTTGTGTTCATGGAACCTCCAGCCGAGGCATCCAACATATACCTGGTTGACGGCCTCAATCCATTGCAAAATATTTGCATTTGGGTAAGATCCTCAAACCCATGATTTGGACATCTTCGGAGCAGATCTTTGAACCTTTCCCATGTGTTATGAAGAGTCTCACCCTCTTGTTGAGAAAAGCTTATGATATCACTCCTTGTCTTCACAAATCTTGAGGTGGGAAAGAATATTGCAAGAAATTTTGCCTCTAAGTCATCCCATGTAGTGATGCTCCCCCTTGGTTGAGATTGGAGCCAAGACTTGGCTCTATCTCTTAGAGAGAAAGGAAACAACCTTAGGCGAAGTGCATCATCGGAAGCGCCATTCATCTTCATCGTATCACATAACTCCAGGAAGTAGGAGATATGATTATTAGGATCCTCTTTCTCCAACCCAGCAAATTGATTTTGTGAAACCATATTCAAGAGAGCTGGCTTGATTTCAAAATTGTTGCAGTTAATTGGAGGCCTCACTATGCTAGTGGCATGCCGATTGACATTTGTATTGACATAGTCCCCAAGTGTCCTCCGTGGTGGAGCACCTCACCATTGCCTGCCATCTTAGGTGATTCTTGATGAACTTGTGAAGTGGAAGTCTCTTGCTCTTCTTCTTGTTGTTCTAACAGTTTCTGCTGTCTTGCTTGCCTCCGATTCTCCCTATCTGTTCTTTCTATTTCAGGATCGTAGAGGAGTTGGTCAGCTGGGATAATACCTCGCATACACAAAAGTCTAGGCACCAAGAATGTTAGCACTTAAATGACAGCAAACAGAAACAGCAAATAAACCAGAAAAAGAGTGACAACAAAAACAAAACAGAAAAATATGACATCAAAACAGAAACAGATAACAGAAAAGAATTTTTTTGCTTAAATTAGCAATCGAAATGGATATGCTCATATTGAAACACAGTACCCGGCAACAGCATCAAAAACTTTTTGATTACAAATCTAGGCAAGTATACCTAGCCGTACAAGTAATACGGTGGTGAGACCGGTTATCGTATCCACAGGGATCGGTTGCCAATTACCAATTCGCAAATCAAACAACTATCTAGACTAAATGAAGAAAGATCAAAACATAAAATAAAGCAACAAAAGCAATAAAATATTTTTTGGTCTTTTTGGGAATTTTTATCAAACACTTGGAATGCAAATAGGGGTGTTGGGATTAAATTTCACTAAACCTTAGCCTCATGCAATACCAAGACCACCAATCTAGTTTATACTTCAAATATTAAAATCAACCCACGAAATTACTCAAGCCCTGATTCCTCAGATGACAAGAGCCTAAATCCACTAATAGACCCTAATTCCTTAGGTGACCTAGATTAATGAATTTGCATTAAGATTAAGGATTACACGATTACTAATAAACCAAACCCCATTCCTAGATGCGAGATTTACTAGGTGAATAATTCCAGATCAAGAATCAATAAGAACATCCCCATTGCAAATCAATTCTCAAAATCAGTTCATGGGTAGCTAAGCCACAAAAAGCATTAAGCAAAGGAATTAAACTCTAATAGAGAAAGCATAAACATAGATTGACAAATCAAGGCAATTACATAATATTCAGTTAAGCTACATCTAATCCCAACAAAAAGGGATTTTAACTGCCCATAGTCAAAGAAACTACAAAAGAGAAAGAGATAAGAGAAGAAGAAAACTCCATGACGAATCCTTCAATCTTCTTCCAATCCAAGAGCAGAGAAAATGTCCCTTTTATGGTTCCAATTCTCCCCCAGCCGCAGCCTCCAAGTCTCTGTTAAAAGTTCTCTTTTTAGGTTTAGAATTCTTCCCCTCTGTTGTGCGCCCTCTCTAGCTCTCTTTATAATGCAGCCGTGGCATTCTTCTTTTAATCCCAAATCAATTATCTATTGGATATGTTTCAATCAAAACCAAATCAGAAGTGATCCCCTAATTAATGCTGACGTTATCTCCTTGCATATGGTGATTTATATTCTTTAATGACTTCAAATCTTCTAAATTAACTGCCCAATCAATATCTTCATCTTCTATTTTTATGGTAAGTCATTAATATCCAAATCATCAGATCCATCAATCAGGCCTCTTACATTGCTGCTGGACTTTTGTCAATTGTCATTAAATATTTCCTTTCCAAATTAAATTGGAGTCATCCAATATCTTCAATTTTCAAGCTCCAACTTTATCCAGGCTCATCATGGCTCATCTTGGCTCATCTTGGGCATTTAATCCTTAATTTCTGCAAAACAACATCACAAAACCACCTTACCTGTTCCAAGGTAAAAACTAACAAAAATCAAAGTAAAATTGCCTAAACTATATGAAAATGCATGCAAAAATGTACATGAAATATGATGTGAAATCACACTATCAAGCACTGACATGTGAGACACCCTCTACCCCGCGTGTATTTATAACAACATAAGAGGAAACAAAATAATTTAAAATAAAAAATAAAAACACATGCATTATCATTTATTTAAAATAAAACCATGGTAGAAAGGTTCACATGAACATATCTCAATGCGGAAATAAAACAAGATTTAAAAGGAAACATAGCTATAAAACGAAACCCAACCCCGGTGTCATATTATAGAGCTAGTATAACCTAAATCTGGAAACAAATCAGATAACAACAGAAGCTAAAGAAATCCTAAACTCCTAGTAGCGGCTCCTCAGAGTCACTCTTCAATAGGCTGCTCACCATCCTCTGCATAACAAAAAGGTACATGGAAAGCAAACGACAGAAAAACGGGGAGTAAGAAACATGTATAAAACACAAAGGTAAGGGAAGTAGTTAGAAAGATTAGCATACATCACAATCAAGCATGTTATAACATAACAACATACATAACATATTCATATCATTTAGATCTTCTCAACAAATGTATGCTATGCGGTGAAGTACTACTCCACTACTCTCCATTATGCATGTGGATCCAAACTACCTCATGAAGACAACGTCGGAGTTACATATCCACATTGGCCAATAAGCACCAACGCCGACAGTTTACCAAACCATGGGTGAACCCCTTGGATAGCTGATGCACCGTACTCTAGGATGCACCATCATGGGGGCCACGATTCACCTAACTCTAGGATGAACCACCGCGGACGGCCAGATCGCCTTACTCTTGGACGACCTACCCTATGTTGAGCTTCCCCCACTAACATCTCCAATGCATGAATGCATGAGCAACAACAACAAGCAGCAAATGTAACCACCACCTCTAATTTGGCCAATAAACACCAAAGTTTTAGCACCATCAACACCTTGACCAATAAGCATCAAGACTCCCTTGGCCAATAAGCACCAATGTTCAACATCATCAACACCTTGACCAATAAGCATCAAGGATACTTTGGCCAATAAGAACTAAAGTATAACAACGTACGGAAACACATCGTTACCAACTTAACCAACCTAACGTTCATAATTATCTTATTAAGTCTTCATTAATTATCTAGCTTGTCTTTACTTCGATTGGTGTCTTGTTTCATCATTGGGAACAATTGGGTATAGCCACACTTTATTCTTAATTCACGTCTGTTATGCTTGGAGGAGCACGGGCGTGCTGCCCCCAGCACGGCCGTGCTGGACTTTAAGTGCAGCACGGTCGTGCTGTCTATTGAGCACAGCCATGCTCACTGGAGAATGACAGCACTGACCTGGGCACAAAGGGTTGGAAACCCTTGTCAGACATCCTAGGGCATTCATGGATCAATCCTATTGGCTTTTACTACACCATCAATAACTAATCTTGAGATAGCCCATTGTGCCATTAAATTAAAACCTCATTAATTAACACTTAATCATGACATTAACGTCAAACGCATATACAGAAAAACGAAGATATTAAAAACTTAATTATAAAACATACAACTTCCAAAATATAAACCATCACACCATAGACATACTACTCATACACCACATAAGTCTATCGATCAGAATAGAAAACACTGTCTAGGGTATCCAAACAGTAGGATCCCCTGCAAGTACATACTAATACAAACTGTCATACTCAACGTAAAATAAAACGTCCAAAATGACGCACTGGACATCCACACTAAACTCTACTGCTAGAATCCATAGCTCGTCCTCCAGCATCTGTCTCATAAGGAGTTCCATCCAGATCCTCAGTAGCTGGATCCTCCGTAGGGTCTTCTCATCAGATCACATAACCAAAACAAATACAATATAGCAAAATAGGAGATAAGAAACGGTTCTATCATCATAAGCAGAAAAGGAATCATAGCATACAATACAATAATATTCAAAGACACTCATCACATATATATTACATTCATCCCTAATTTAGGGTATCATCCTCTACCCTTGCTCTCATGCAACTAAACTTTTATGCCGACGTGAGCACCACAATCCTGTCACACAACCTCCATCATAATAGGGATGTTAGTCCTTCGTCCGAGCGAGAACTCCCCTCTATCATATATATATCCAGATGTATATATATACATAAATGGTTCAAAACCACAGTAGCCCGAAGCCACAGTAGCCCAAAGCTACACGGAGCCGCTCTACAAGAACTACGGATATATCTACGGATATGCTGACCTCATGCGTTCCACTAACACGGCTGCAATCTACGTCATGCATCTACATGGTTCTCGCCGACGTATATCGAGTCATACCCTAGTGCCTTAACCTCTCATCACTATCTCATAAAATATCTCAAGTTATATCTCGTCATTAATCTCATCATAATAAAATATCATTTAATTAGGTTAGGCGCGTCTAAAAATCTCATTCATTTTTTCCCCAATATACATATCTCCCGACCAACATATATCATTGCCTAAATAACACCAAAACATGAAATAGCATATATGCACGTTATCAGACCAAACAAATTATGCACAGTAAAATAATAATAAAATATTCAGGTATCCCAAAACATCACATAAAGTTTGTTACCACAACTAGCGCATCACAAACAGTTCAACAGTTATAAAATCAGACATCCTCGAATATTATAAAATTATCCTAACGGTGATAGACCTAGAATCCCCAAATCATTATTGATACTATGGGGTAGTTTCCAATGTGATTTTGGTATTGTCGATTACT
The DNA here is from genome assembly GCA_030762895.1 of Sophora flavescens. Classification (NCBI taxonomy): domain Eukaryota; kingdom Viridiplantae; phylum Streptophyta; class Magnoliopsida; order Fabales; family Fabaceae; genus Sophora; species Sophora flavescens. The sequence goes on from CM061069.1 coordinate 20,115,847, forward strand.
CAACCACTAGTAGGGTTTAATTCTCCCAACACGGGACCCATGAAATTGAACCTCCTCGTTACCACACCAAAAGCTACTAGTCAACCTTTAACCAAAACAACATAAAACAAACTAAGTTAACAAAATCAATCTATGGTAACACTAGGCTAGGGTTTAGCGAATGAGTTCAAAATAGGGCTAGGGTTATTTTCTCATTTCAATCTTTTGGATACTAGTCAATGGAATCCTAGATAGCATGGAGAAATTGCCACCAGTCAAAAATTTGAAAACAACACCACTTAACTCACTAGGGTAGGGTTCAGCCATAAGAGTAAAAATTAGCTAGAAATTTTTTTTGATCGCAAGCGCTTGGATCATCAACCTAGGGATCTTAGATAGCTTATAACAATCATCATCCAAGTTAAAAATGGAAGAAAACACATTTGACCCATTTAGATGGGCATTTGACCATGATATAAAAATAGGGCTAGGAATTTCTTTTGATTTCAAGCTTCTAGATCTAACAAATAGAGGTATTAGAGAGGTAAGATCAAGTGTCATAACACTTAAAACAATTTTCTATGATTTTCCATGAATTTATAAAGAAAAGAGCATGAAACTTGATCTTGAGAAAAACCTAATGGAATCAATCATTTTCAAGAGGGGAATGGAAGAATAGATCATGGGGAAGGAGGTTATACCTCTAAATGATGAAAGAAATGATGAGAAGTGATCAAAATAACAAGCTTTCAAGAATGGAAAGTTAGAGTATTTTGGAGCAAATGAACATAAGCATGTGTGAAGAAGAAGAAGAAGAAAATGAAATTACCTAAGTGTCTTGAATGGTTAGGGCAGTGTAGAATGGGGGTAATTTGGTCCAAAAAATGTTGGACAAAGTTGGAAATACACAGAAAGTTCAAGGGCAATTTGGTCATTGGATTAAGGAGGTTAGCAATTTTGTGATAACTTCATAATTACATGGTGAGTCAAGGTGGTGACTCACCCCATGACTCACCACCATAGGTGGCAAGTGCACCTCCTTCCGGTGTCCGGTTCTATCTCTGCACATCCGTTCCCTACTCCGTCGTTTACCCGATTTAATTTTCTCGTGCGTTTTCCTTAAAAATTCACCCGTAAAAAGTATAATAATATATTTTTGAATAAGAATTTCAAAATATCCTATATCGTTTAAAATATGATATAAAACTAAACTGTTTCGTTCTCGGGTCAAAATAAGGTTTTCTGCTCAGTAAAATTTTACTGTCAGTGAAAACACAGACCGGATTTCGTCTGAATTTTAAACCCAAATTTTTAACGTAACCTTCTACCATAAGGTAGAGTACAAATATGATTTTTTTTATCCAAAATCATTTCCTTGGTCTCAGGTAAAAATATAAATAAATATATTGTTACCGGTAATACAACGTATACAAAAAGCAGGGTGTTACAAATCTCGTTGCACTTAATTAATCTCCATGTCTTATATTTACTGGGAATTAATATTTTAATTCCTGTTTCATTATTAATGTCCCTAAAACACTCATGGGTCAATCATAGGGTCTTGACTATACCATTGAGCAATAACCTTGCCTCTCATTACTATAATTCATGTTTTATGAACAATTGGGGACTTAGTCCTTTAATTCCATATATTATTAATAAGCCCTATTATTTAATTAGAGTCTTATTAACGTTAACAACATCAAACTCAAGCATACGTTCATCCATGGCATGGCAACATCATCAACAAGCATTTATTCATGGCATAAACATCATCATCATCAAAACTCATAAATGACATGCCAATTGTAAATAAACATTGATAAACATATAGCAAAACAATCATTTAGGTAAATAGCAAACAATAGGGTCATGGGTTAACCCTTCATCTTATGCTACCCCCAATGCCTACATGATCATACTATCCCTTCTCCCCATATCTGGTATGAAGATTCCTCTAACACCAACGTAACGAAACTACTTTGGCTCCCTCAAATGGCTCGACGAACTCATCAAATACAAGAGGATTAAGAAAAAGAAAAGGAGATTAAAAGGAAAAGGAAAAGGAGATTAAAATAGGCATAACCAATTTACCGTAACTGGCACAGTCGTGCGATTCCTCTCCCAAACGACAACAAGAAATCCAAGAACTATGATGGGTTCAAAGGAAATGGGGTAAGGAGAGGTTTTCAGTCGCACTAGGGTTGCAAAAGTACCAAAATGAGGGTTTCCACCACAACCCTCACAAAACACTCCTTATATAAACCACCAGACCATATAAATCATAAAGTCTAGTAATGAGTGGAGGGTATAGAATTTGCATCCTGTTGTGGGATGCTGCAGCAACCGCTATTGCTCTATTTCAAGCATTGGGTGCTCTGATGCGTGTGCTCCTCCGGGTGCACCCACGCTTGGTGTAAGACACCCTCTCTTCTGATTCTTCAGTTTCCTCCTCAGCATCTTCTATTGCATCAGCCTGCTCAACTTCATCATCTTCATCAGCATCCTTTGCTGCAGCCTCCACCTTTTTACCCTTGGTTGCAGCAGATGATGAAACTTGCTTTGCTTTCTTTGAAGGAAGAGGATCTTGAAATTCATCTTCCTCTTCTTTACTTGAAGCATACTCAGCAGCAATCTGACTGATGATGATGTTTCTTGCAGCTATACTCTTAAACTTCTTGATTTGCTTAGAGGTTTGAGGAGTAGTCTTGGCAGCTTCAGTGGCAGGGGGTGGAGCTTCTTCAGTTGCTACAGCATGAGTTCTCTTTGTACCCCCCTAGTCCTTCTGTGGGCTGTCAGAAATTACCTTCTGTTTATTGGGATCGGTTTCCAGAACAATGGCTTATTTTTCAATGGGGGAATACCCAACCAAGCATGGTCAGAAGAGGCACTGTGAGCAGGAGTTGCATTGATGTTGATATTTGGGTTAGTGGTGGCGGGAGTGGGTTCAGTGGTCTCAGTAGGGACTTTTTCTTCTTCTTCAACAAGGGGCAGAATCTCTCTAGGGAATGTGGGCATAGGAGTATCCATCTTCATGTTGTTCAGCTTTAGGATTTGTTTTTCCCATTGAAACTTCAGATAGCTGAATTCCCATAACTTCTTTTCCCGCTTGATATGTTGCTGCAGCATGTCAGTCAGTTGATCCAATTTTTTCTCCAAAGACTTCGAGTGGTCCTGCTGCTTTGAGGCACTTTCATGCTGCAGCTTTGAGGCACTTGCTTCAGCCTTCTCTGAGTTGGAAAAGAGTAACAGAATGCAGTTCATGTTTATTGGGCCAGAGTTCTTTTCCAAGCCTTCTCCAGGGTTGTACTCTATTCCTCGATGCAGGCAAATCCGTGATTAAGAAATAGAAAATCAGAGTCCCCTTATTCTTCATAGCGCAGGTGCAAATTTCCTCCTTGATCATTTCCCCCACATTGATTTTCTTGTTTTTCAGAATGCAGTGAATAAGGACTAGCCTTTCCTTCCCTACTGTTTCCAGATGAGCAATTAAGGACAGCCTGTGCCTTAGGAAGTGATACCATACTTTCTCTAAAGGTTTCAGCATAGGCCTAGCAAACTTTAGTTGGCCTTCTGCCTGTTGAATCCACTCTGCTCTAGCAAAAGCAAGGTCCTTCTTAATCTGCTGCAACTGCTTCTCTGTAACCTTCTTCAGTATGAGACCATATTCATCTTCCACATTTTCCAGACCCAGCTTCATGTTGATAGTCTTGGATTAAAACGAGACCTTTCCTCCTCGAATGACCATAAGAGACTGGGCCTCAGAGCTAATGTTCTTGTAAAACTCCCTCACCAAAGGAGTACAGAAACCAGCAGGGTGTTCTACAAACGTCTTCCAGTCGTGACCCTCAATGACTTCAACCACCTCTCCGATGAGGCCATAGTTGAGGCCTTTTCCATACTTGAGCCCCTTTCTCAGAATGAAGGTTTCTGTTGATGGTCTCGGTTTCAAATTTAATCTTTGTCTCAGTGTTGGCCCAGGAACCAGTGGGTTCCTTCTCAGTACTTGAAGTGGGTTGGGGAATCTTGGTGGCTCGGTGTTTTTGGTTGGAACTAGAAATGTTAAGAGGAAGAATGAGGGTTAGGGTTTCGGTTTGGACAGAGAAGGTAGAAGAGGAGTTTGTGTAGCTGGTAGTGGGTGGATGGAGCGTGAGGGAGGGGTATTTAATGTGTCAGGGTAGGGTGTGGGTTGGCTGAGAAGGGTGTTGAGGTGTGGGCGAGTGGGTAATAAAGAGGGAGAGATAAAGGATGTTGTACTGTTGGTTAAGGGTTTTTGGTAACCGTGTTTCCTCCTGCCCCACATCTTTCTTCATTTAAAAGATTTTAAAAAAAAATTAAATTGTACCCCCTTTCTGTTTCCCACAACAAACAAAAGGACAACTGGCCCTATTGTATCTTTGTCAGATGTTGGCCCCCATTTCACCAAAATGGCCACTCACAGCCACCACAAGTCAGGCTCTGATGCAACATTGCTCCTCTAGCCTAGGCCTAGCTCCTTGCAGTCCAGCTTGCTTTTTCTTCTATTCTCCTTCCACCTTCTTCTTTTTTATTTTCTTTTTTTATATGTATCCCCCTTCAGAAACATGGAAAATTCACCAATTTTTAATTTATTGATGGGCTGTCTCCCAACAGTGCTTGTTTTATCTGGTCTATAGCCTGACCATGCTACAACATATCATGCAGTGTCATTCAGAGTGGTGGTGACCTTCATTCTGTCTAAAGGCTCACCAAAATAGTGTTTAACCCTCTGACCATTCACCTTGAATTCTCTACCATTCTCTGCATCTAGCAAGTCCACTTCCCCATGGGGGTAAACTTTCATTACCTTGAATGGTCCATACCACCTTGATTTGAGCTTGCCAGGAAACAATTTCAACCTTGAGTTGAACAGCAACACTTGTTCTCCCTCATGAAATGATCTATGATGGATCCTCTTGTCATGTGAAGCCTTAGTTTTAGCTTTATAGGCTTCAACATTTTCATAAGAGAACAATCTGTGTTCTTCCAATTCATTTAGCTGCAGCATACGAGCTACTCCAGCTTCTTTTAGGTCAAAATTCAGCTTCTTAATTGACCAAAAAGCCTTATGTTGTAGCTCCAAGGGAAAATGGCAAGCTTTTCCATAGACCAACCTATAAGGAGACATCCCCAAAGGTGTCTTGAATGCAGTTCTGTATGTCCACAAGACCTCATCCAGATGTAAAGACCAATCTTTCCTTGTGGGGTTCACCATTTTCTCCAAAATTCTTTTTATTTCCCTGTTAGATAGCTCAGCTTGGCCATTAGTTTGTGGGTGATAGGCAGTGGCCACTTTATGTTTGACTCCATATTTTGAAAGTAACTTAGAGAAGATTTGGTTGAAAAAATTGGTACCTTCATCACTAATGATAGCTCTTGGGGTGCCAAATTTAGAAAATATATTTTTTTTGTAAGAATTTTGACACCACCCGAGCATCATTTTTAATAGTAGTCACAGCCTCTACCCATTTGGAAACATAATCAACATCAACTAGAATGTAAAGGTTGCCAAAGGATGGGGGAAATGGTCCCATGAAATCTATTCCCTACACATAAAAAAGTTCAATTTCTAAAATGGTGTTCAAGGGCATTTCATTCTTGTTGGACAGGTTTCCCACCCTTTGGCATCTATCACAATGTTTAGCAAAACTATGTGTATCTTTAAAAAGAGTAGGCTAGAAATAAACTGATTGGAGGACCTTGGCAGCAGTTCTCATGCCACCAAAGTGACCTCTATATGCTGAAGCATGGCAGTGATTTAGAAAGTCAGGGAATTCCGACACGGTCGTGCTTCCCTTGAGCATGGCCGTGCTCATGGCCCAAGCAGCCACTGAGCACACCAACAAGCACGAGGTCGTGCTTAACATGAGCACGGCCATGCTCATGTACCAGAAAGGGACTTTTCACTTAAAAATCCCACTTAACCCCATTTTAACATTCCTAGGGAGCATTTCTAAGAGGCTAACTGTTAGAACCAAAGTGGTTTTAGGTTAAAATAATCTCTTAAGTTTTGATGTTAACAAAAAGGTTAAATTTTTATGGCAAAGTGTTTTTCAAAGATCTAACTTGTTTGTTATTAGTTTGCATGGATTACTTGATTTATTCGAGTCAGAGGAACTAAAATTTAAAGTATGGAATCTATCAGATTCTATTTCAATCCTCTAGATGGGTCTACAACCCTTTGTAAAATTCTGAGTCCATTATATTTCAAGTAGACGTGATCGTAAAACTAATTAAGATAGACGAGATCTTAGAATCAACTAAGGTAGACGAGCTGTTAAAGAAGATTCAAGTAGACGAGACTTTGAAATATAACACGTCCAAAGACTTGATAGACGGAGTGGCTTCACTAGATGCCACATCGCCAGACGAGCTCTTAAGTAAAGCACGTCCATCTCTCAGAACTAGATGCAACTATCAGCAGACAAGCTCTTCTCTCTGATAAGTTAATCTTGCACGTCCAAAGACCTGCGCATCCACTAGTTTAACCAGTCCAAGCTTAAGCGTATTTATTATCAAATGATTGCGTATTTATTTCAAAGAATATATGTCTTTTACTCTTGATGCTTCTATTATATAAAATCTTTATCTCTTGGATAAAAGAACTTCGTACCATCGAAATCATAAACCTTTGTACTCTGTCAAACTATATTGCTGTAAAGAACATGTCAAGTACAAAGAAGGAAAGTCAGAAAGCAACCTTTGGTACATCAGATAAGTGACAGTTCTACTCTGAGCATTCCTCTGATAAACAAAAGCACTTCTCAGTGAAGCATATCAAGTTATCAGTTTCAATGGATCCTAGCATTTAATGCTATCTTAAACGGATATTTGAAGATGTGTATATATAGTAGACGACCCCAAGAGAAGAAACAACTTGATGCTGTGAAATTTTCAAAGTGCCAAATCTCTGATTAAATTTCATTTGAATTCTTTCAGCTGTATTCTTCCTGATCTTAAACTTTTATATTCTCACACATAGTGAGTTCATAGATCAAAATCTTAAATCTCTATGTTAGAGTTAGGGCCTAAGAGGTTTGGTAGAGAAAGAATACTTGTAAGCCTGAAGAGGTATTGAATACTTGTAAAGTTATTGGATTATAGTGCGGAAAAACCTTCAGGTAAAAGGGAATGGACGTAGCTCTTGGTTGGAAAAGAGTGAACCATGATAAAACACTTGTGTGAATCTTCTAAAACCTTATCTTTTACAGTCTTTGTTTATACTTATTGTGGGGTTTTTTGAATGAGTTTGTTAACTCTTTAAAAAATGTTTTCTTGTTTGTGTGTTGTTTTTTGTGATCTGCTTGTAAAAGTATTTGAGAAAAGGATTTTTTGAAAGTCTGTTAAGAAACACAATTCAACCCTCCCTTCTTTTGTTTCCCTATGTCAACTTCAGTTGGTATCAGAGATCAGCCTCGAAAGGGTTGAGCATCTAACAAGTGTTGAGGGAATACATTCCAACAAGCATGGATACTGAAGGACAAGCAATCAACAGACCTCCTTTCTTTGATGGTTGTGATTATGACTACTGGAAAAAGAGAATGATGGCTTTTCTTGATGCACAAAACGTGGACATCTGGGAGCTGATTGAAACTGGCTACACTGAGCCAAGAGATGATGTTGGAGCTGCTATTCCTAAAGGTCAATGGACTCAAGAGAAAAAAATCAACATCAACTCAATCTGAAAGCTAAGCACTATTTGATGTGTGCTATCACCAGATCCGAGCATGATAAAGTCCACAGCTGTAACACTGCTAAGGAAATATGGGATACTCTTGCCCTAGCTCATGATGGGTCATACCAAGTCAAGAAGTTAAAGATAAGCATGTTGGTTCATCAGTATAAATTATTTAAGATGGTTGAACATAAAACTATAGATCAAATGTTCGGAAGATTCCAAACCATCACCAACAGTCTTAGATCTCTTGGAAAAGCTTATGAAAATAGAGATCATGTTAGAAAGATCTTGAGGAGCTTACTTAAACAGTGTAGACCTAAGGTCCGCTATTCAGGAAGCAAACAACCTCAATACTATCACTTTGGAGGAACTTCTTGGATCTCTAAAAGTTCATGAGCTTGAGCTCAATGAAGAAGAAAGTTCCAGAAAAGGAAAATCGGTCGCCCTAAAGGCAAAGAAAGCTAGCTCTTCCAAAGTTCTGAAAGCTGAGAAATCCTCTCATGAAGCAGACCCTTCTGACAGTGATGAAGGATCTGATGAGGATGAACTGTCTTTCATCTCTAGAAAGATTCAACATATGTGGAGAAAGAAAGGTGGTTTCAGAAGGAAGTAGTTTAACAAAAAGTTCATCAAGGAGAAGTCAGACTCTACAGAAAAAGGTCCACCTCTGTGCTTTGAGTGCAAGAAGCCTGGTCATTTCAAAGCTGACTGCCCAGAACTGAAAGACAAAAAGAAGTTCTTCAAAAAGAAGAAGGGTTTGATGGCTACTTGAGAGGATCTGGATCTATCTTCATCTGATGAAGAAAATGAAGCAGAGGTACTTCATTCGAAAGTGAATACACTGATGCTGAGGTAATGGATTCTAACCCTTCCATTCTTCAAGATTCATTTGTTGAATTATTGCATAACTCGGCAATTCTGTCTCATGAATATAGAATTCTTAAAAAGAAATTTTCAAAACTATCTAAAGAATTTGATAGGGTTTGCATGGAGAAACTAATTCTTCAAAATGAGAATAACAAACTAAAATCAGAGAATGTTAGTATAACTGAAAAACTCAAGTGTGAGCCAACTATCATTTGTGAAGTTGCAAAACTGAAACAAGATGTGACATATCTGACAAACACTCTGTCTAAATTTGTAGGTGGCTCAGATAAGCTGAGTTTAATTTTAAGGTACTCTAGGTCACCACATGATAAGTCTGGCCTTGGTTATGACAAAGAAAAGTATGAAGCATCTTATAAAAAGTCAAAACCACATGTACATAATAGAACCTCAAAATCTCAAACACAGCATGTCAAAACTAAATTGAGCTCGTCCAACACTTATTGTAAAGTATGTAGAAAAAGTGGTCATATAACATCTAGATGCATACATCATAAGCATATTAAACATGCTCGTCCAATGACTACTAACAATAAAGGACCCTAGTCAATCTGGGTACCTAAAGATAAGATTGTACCTATTGTAGACCTGCTTAACAACAGGAAAGAAACACCCATCCTGGAACATGGACAATGGTTGCTCACATTACATGACGGGAGAAAAGTGTTGAAATAACCAAAGTTAACACAAGAAGGGGGGTTGAATTATGTTTACCAATTTTTTCAATAACTTAAAAAGATTTTCGCAGGCACAACAAGCAGCACTTAGACTAGAGAAAATCAGACGAGTGATGTCTAATATTCAGACAGAATAAGCAAGCAAACAGAGAAGAGTAAAACAAAGTTTGATATTCATAATCTTAACTGCCCAAGTTAAAAGCTTAGACAAAAAAATACTAAAGCAAAATAAAGATATAAGGGGAGAAAAATATCACTCAAGAGTTTTATACTGGTTCACCCCAAAATCCACAGGGCTACGTCCAGTTTCTTGGCAGCACCAAGTTTCCACTATAATTGAGTAAGTTACAGTACAAGTATTCTTTGCACACCTAGCCTCTTCCGGCTCAACACTCAAACAAGTATTCTTTGCACACCTAGCCTCTTCAGGCTTAACACACAAGGAATATAAAGGTTTTGTGTAACTAATACAACTTGCAAGTCTTTCAGATCACACTCAAGGAGTGGAATAAATATGAAGTGTGAAAGACTGTGAATTAATATCAAATGATTGAAGGTGTATTCCATGAAAGAATGACTAAGTTAATGAGGAGAGTAAATGCTTCTGCACAATGTTCTTAATGATATTAAACGTCTTGTTTTCATCTTCATTGTTTGATCTTTTTAAAGGCTTCAATCAAGAGATCCGTTTAGACACAGCTTCAGAAAATGTGTTCTTTTGATTTGAGCTTCTTAGATACCATAAATGCCATAGTGTCGTTCTGTATAAACATTAAATTCTTGGGAACGTTTAGCTTTGACAAGGTTGTCCAAGAGTACATTTTAATCAATCAACTTGTTATATCGAGTAGGCAGAAGAGGCTTCTTGTACTTGCAGCAGAAAGCTTTCCTCTTTTAGTGCAACAGTCAGTTCACTTCCCAGAAAGGACTTTTACTTTCTACTAAAACAGCTAAAAGGTTACTGTCATGGTATGAAGATTGCGTTTTTATTCCTTAAAACCTTGAAAAAAACATTCTTTATTCTTTATCCTTTGAGCTGTTGTCCAGAGGTCTTCGAGATCCTTAAGGAAGTCATTTAATATGAATAAGATGACTTGGACTTCATTTCTAACAAACTGATATTATACTTAGAGTTGGAAAATCAGACGGGTGAGAAGTAATCAGAAATCAGACGAGTGCTCAAGCAGTCCAAAAACTAGACGGGTGATCATGTAGTCCAAAACTAGACGGGTGCTAGCTTATTCCAAAAGTCAGACGGGAGATCAACTGAGTCTGTTTCAGACAGATGCTTCTTGCTACATAATCGATCAAGTAAACCCATATCTTGATAGCGCGTTGACTTGGTCTTTGACTAAAAAGCAGACGAGTGGTTTTTAGACAGGTCTTATAAACTGAGCTCTCTCGAAAATCGATGAGTCGAGAAAGTAGACGAGTGACCTTAAATCTGATTTTCTGCACACTTATCAGATTTGTCAGTAATTTCATAAGGTTCAATATTACCATACTTAATCTATTTGGAATCATCAAAACTTAGAGAATTTACACATTGAATGTGTTTCAGACTTATTATGTCTCAACATTCTCCCTCTTTTTGATGATGACAAATAATTTTTCTGATTTTATTGAACATCAAAAAGGAATGAGAGAAATTTCAGAAGATATAATTTTTAATGCTCCCCTTAGTTTATACATCGATAAACAAATATTTAGAGAAAATTGTATCAAAGAAACCATATCTTTTGGAATGAAAAAACACAAAGTCGAACTAATTTTCTTATTTTTCTATTCTATTTTCTATTTTCCTCCCCCTTTTGGCATCAATCAAAAAGTAAGTGAAACAGATATATTAAGACAGATAGCCAAAAGCAATACCACAAAAAAAACAATTCATTTCATATAATCGTAGTCAAAGTGTTACAAGTGATAGACATCACTGACCAGTACATTGCATGACTCAAGAGGAAATAAAAAAAACTAAGTCCTAAGATCTAAGAACTAGGGCCTCCTTGGCTTTGGTAGAATGCTTCCATCATCTTCTACATTGCTTGCTGCTGAGCTAACATCTGAGCTTGAAATACAGCTTACTGAGCAATTGCTTCATCATGTCTTTGAATGACAGTTTGCAAACTTGAAGACATTTCATCTAGCCTCTGATGGGCAACAGGATCATAAGCAACTGCAGCAGTAAAATCTGTTGTAGCCATTGCATTTGCAGATGCGGATGGAGGAGATGGATTAAGTGGAGGAGTGGGAGGTAACTCTTCAATAATAATGTGGTCCTCAGGCTGAGGGTCTGGAAAAACATTGATTGTAAAAATTGAAGGGGAAAAATGATAGAGAGCATAGGCTTGGCTACCTCTGGTTGGAATGGTTTTCTTCTCTTCTTCAGATACTCCAGAGCTAGAGTCACATCTCCAGTAGATGTCTCTGACTTACAGAAACTTGTGATGGGTCTCTATAGTGAACAACCTCAGTCTGGATTTGCATTTGTTGTCATTGAGCTTGATCAGACAGATTGTTGATCTCCAGGCAAGTCAATGACCTTTTGCTTTCCTTTCAAGGCCATAGAGTCAGGCATTACTTTGAGCTCAGTAGAGGATCTCATGAAGATGTGAGGATTGAAGAGCCATTTGTTTACTGGTTTTTGTTTTCTGGCAAGCTTAACAAGCTGCCTTTCAGCTTCAAGTGGAGAAATGACATCCAAGTCTTTGCTGCTGAGAAAATTTGAGCAAGAATCATCTGTGACAGAGAAGGGAGTGGTTCTGGAAGATAGGTGATATGAAAGTAAAGTGGCTAAAGGGAGTGGGTTGTGTCTTGTTTCAGAGAATAAATCTAGAAAGATTATTCTTAGAGGGACTTAGTTCAGGTTTCTGATGTAATCAGGGGTTTGTATTTTGGGTGAAGGTGGAGAAGTGGGATTGTCAAAATAATCAAAGTCATGGACATCCTTAATGAGAAGAATGTCAGAATGATGAGATGTTTGTGGTGTGGAAGTATCAGACATGTGAGTTTCTAATATGGTAGGATTAGGTTCAGAAGAGTGATGGATGGGTGATGTGTGTGAAGGAGTTGGAATTTTTGGTGAAGAAGGTGGAGTAGGGGTGTTTTGTTGTGGTTGAGGTGATGGTGTTCTTTGTAGTGGTGGTGTTGGTGCTCTTTGTGGAGACAGTGGCAATGGTGATGGTGGTTGTGAAATGGAGGTTGTTGTGGCTGTTGGTTGAGATTGAAATGAGGATTCTCTTTGAGGTGAGGGTGATGGTGATGGAGTAGAAGGTAATACCAATTTCCTTCTTGTCATAATGGTCCTCTTTTCTTAGGGATCACTATCTCTTTTGATTGAGACTCCCCCTCAGCTTGCACTGCTCTCTTCCTCTTGAAGACTTTTGTTAAACTGGGTGCAATAGGAGCAGAAGCAGGAACTTGCTCAGAGGATTCAACAACAGGCTCAACAACCTGAGAGACATTAGCACCATCTTGAAACATAGAAGCTTCAGCAATTGAGAGAGTAACTTTCCTCTTCTTCCTTTGAAGTTGAGACCTTTCTTCTTCAACAGGTTCCTCAAAAGGTTCAGCCTTAACTACTGGAATGCTTAGTCTTTTACTAGCAGGTGCAACAGAGGAAGATGCTTCAACAGTTGAAGGTTCTACAGTTGGTTGAAGTTGAATTTTCATCAAAGACATGGTCTTTGAAGTTATCTCTATACAGAGATCAGCATGGAAAGCTTGTGACATGTTGTTCAAAGAGTTGGCTCTGAAGATTCTTGTCAGAAGCATGCCAAAGGGATATCCACCCTTGCACTACCCTTTAACAGTTTTCAGCATGTGTCCAAAAATTAAATATATGATATCTATCTTGATTCTTTGGACTAAGTGGTAGATAGCAAATTTTTCTATCTTACTCACATGATCCCTAGAACCAGTTTTAGGTATCACACAGTTAATTAGAAGAACATGAAGAAATCTTGCCTTTGGAGTTAAGAACTTTGAATCAAAGTCCTTTGGCGTGGGAACTCCATAAAGTACAAGGTTCACAGCTGCCTCACCACCTTGATTCTTCACCCAGCTTTTGTCATAGCCCGCTCCTTCTCTAGGGCACTTAGTCACTTTAGCGAGTGACTCATGGGTGATAAAGACATGGTCTTCATCAACATCACCATAGATCATGAATGTTGTGCTGTCCTTGGTGACTTTAGAGTTTTTCCAGAAGTCCCTTACCAAGGAAGGATATACATCTTCCATAATCTAGAAGAATGGTAGCCACCCAGCATGCGCGATTTCTGGCTTGACATCTAGTCCTTTGATCTTCAACTCATAAAAGTTAGGGATCCTTCCAGGATGCACTTTCTTTAGTTCTGTTAAAGAAAGTCTGGATCTTTCAGTAACATCTTCAAGATAACTTTTTGGTGCCATTGTTTCAGAGGAGAAGATTTTTAGGGTTTGGAAAGGAAGGGTTTTGAAGAGATGAAGACGAAGAGAGTTCAGAGAGAGATTGTGAGCAAGAGACTTTGAGTGGGTAGTTTTGAAACGACACGAATTCCTTTTTTTAAAACACTTGAGTGTTTTTTGTGTTGGGAAATAGGAGAGAGAGATTATTTTTATAAACAGCAATAAATTTTGAAAAGACAGTTGTAAATTAAATGAAACATTTTTCAAAAAAGGAGGGAAAAATTACAATGAACAAGTGTCTCAGTCAGGGTTTAGCACTGAGTGCTTTCAGCCACGTCATTAGACGCTTAGCTTAAAATAGACGAGTCAAATAGATATAAAACTTAGACAAGTAAAATTTTCAAACATCTGTCCACTGATATTCAGTGGTTACCAACTTATTTCAAAAACACCCTTTTGAACATAATCTCTAATAAAATGATGCTTAATTTCTATATGTTTTGCTCTAGAATGTTGTATGGGATTCTTAGACATATTAGTAGCACTAGTATTATCACACCAAACAAGCATTTTATACTCAAACATTGAATAATCCTCAAGTTGATATTTTACCCAAAGCAGTTGTGAACAACAACCGGCTGTAGATATATACTCAGCTTAAGCAGTTGATAGAGCAATGGTACTTTACCTTTTGCTTGACCAGGAGATCATATTTGCTCCAATGAAGTGACATCCTCCACTGGTACTTTTTCTATCAATTCTATCTCCAGTAAAATCAGCATCACAGAAATCCAATAACCCGAAATCTTCAGCTTTCTTATATAATAGACCAAGGTTAGTGGTTCCGATCAAATATCTGAAAATTCTTTTAACATCCTTATGGTGAGATTCTTTAGGGTCTAATTGAAATCTAGCACAAAGACAAACACTGAATTGAATATCAGGTCTGCTAGCAGTTAAATATAGAAGAGATCCAATCATACCTCGGTAGACAGTTTGGTCTACCTTTTTTCCTTCCTCATCCTTGTTTAGAACAATTGGTGGATGCATAGGAGTACTCATAGGCTTTGAATTTTCCATTTTGTACTTTTTCAAAAGTACCTTGGTGTAATTAATACAACTTGCAAGTCTTTCGGATCACACTCAAGGAGTGGAATGAATATGAAGTGTGAAAGATCTGAATTAATATCAATTGATTGAAAGTGTATTCAATGAAAGAATGAAGAAGTTAATGAGGAGAGTAAATGCTTCTGCAGCAGTGTTCTTAATGATATTCAACTTGTTGTTTTCATCTTCATTGTTTGATCTATTTAAAGGCTTCAATCAAGAGATCCATTTAGACACAACTTAAAAAATGTGTTCTTTTGATTTGAGCTTCGAGACACCATTAATGCCAAAGAGTCGTTCTGTATAAACATTAAATGCTTGGGACCGCTTAGCTTTGACAAGGTTGTCCAAGAGAACATTTTAATCAATCAATTTGTTATATTAGAATAGGCAGCAACAGGCTTCTTGTACTTGCAAGAGAGAGCTTTCCTCTTTTAGTGCAACAATCAGTTCACTTTCCGTAAAGCACTTTTACTTTGTACTAAAATAGCTAAAAGGTTACTGCAGTGGTACGAAGATTGTGTGTTTATTCCTTAAAACCTTGAAACAAACATTCTTTATTCTTTATCCTTTGAGCTATTGTCCAAAGGTCTTCGAGATCCTTAAGGAATGCATTTAATATGAATAATATGACTTGGACCTCATTTCCGACAAACCGACATTATACCTAGAGTTGGAAAATCAGACGGGTGAGAAGTAATCGAAATCGAACGAGTGCTCAAGCAACCCAAAAACTAGACGGGTGATCATGCAGTCCTAAACTAGACAGTGCTAGCTTATTCCAAAAGTCGACGGGTGATCAACTCGAAGTCTGCTTTCCAGTGATGCTTATTTCACATCAACAAGTAAACTCATATCTTGATAGTGCGTTGACTTGGTCTTTGACTAAAAAGGCATTAGTGGTTTTCGACAGTCTTATAAACCGAGCTTCATCAAAATCGACGAGTCAGAAAGTAGACAAGTGACCTTAAATCTGATTTTCTTCGCACTTATCAGAATTGTCAATAATTTCATAAGGTTCAATATTACCAAACTCAATCTATTTGGAATCATCAAAACTTCAAGAATTTACACATTGAATATGTTTCAGACTTATGAAGTCTCAACAGCTGTATGTTCCAAGACCTTAAACACAAGGATGGTGGTTGGGTTACCTTTGGAGGTAATCAGAAAGGGAAGATCATTGGAGTAGGTAAAATTGGTAAACATCCTTTTCCCTCCATTGATAATGTTCTTTTGGTTAATGGTTTAAAACACAATCTGCTAAGCATAAGTCAATTGTGTGATAGCTGATTTGATGTTTCTTTTGATAAGAACATGTGTAATGTCAAGAAATCAAATGGATCACTCTTATTCCCTGCCAAGAGGTAAAACAATCTGTATAAGATTGACTTGGAGGACCTTACAAATCAAAGTGTCTCATGTCTAGTGTCCAGTGAAGATGAGCGATGGATTTGGCACAAAAGGCTAGGTCATTCAAGCTTGAAATTAATTTCAAAGCTAAATAAGCATAACCTTGTGAGAGGATTACCAAACCTTAAGTACAAATCTGATGCTCTCTGTGATCCATGTCAAAAGGGAAAACAACTCAAAGGTTCCTTCGAATCTAAGAATATTGTTAGTACTAATAGACCACTAGAGCAGCTACACCTTGATCTACTTGGACCAACTAGGACTGCCTCTATTAGTGGAAAGAAATATGGTCTAGTCATAGTAGACGACTACACTAGATAGATAGGGTTATGTTCCTAGCTCACAAGGATGAGTCTTTCAAGGTCTTCTTTGTATTCTGCTAACGTGTACAGAATGAAAAAGGCATGTGTATCACTTCAATCAGAAGTGACCATGGGGGAGAGTTTGAAAATGAGTTATTTTATAAGTTATGTGAAGAAAGTGGTATACATCACAACTTCTTAATACCTAGAACACCATAGCAAAATGGTGTGGTAGAGAGAAAGAACATATATATCTTCAAGAGATGGCTGGAACAATGCTCAATGATAAATCTGTCCCTAGACACTTCGGGCTGAAGTCGTTAATACTTGCCTGCTACATTCAGAATAGAATATACATTAGACCAATATTGAATAAGACTCCTTATGAATTGTGGAAAGGACGAAAACCCAACATATCTTACTTTCATCCTTTTGGTTGTAAATGCTACATTTTAAACACTAAGGATCAACTTGGTAAGTTTGATTCTAAGGTAGATAATGGAATTCTGCTAGGATATTATGAATCATCAAAAGGCTTTGGAGTATATAATTCTAGAACTATAGTGGTAGAAGAATGTATACATGTTAAGTTTGATGACAAGCAGTCTGATAAAAATTTATCAGAGCTAGATAAAGCTTTTGCAGATCTTAATCTCAATGTCTCAGGAGAATCAACAAAGGTCTAAATTGATGATCAAGTGGATGACCCTCAACAACATGAATCAAAAACTTCAACTTCTCAACAGGTAAATATTTTGTACTTCAAGAATTATCATCAACAAGATCAAATCATTGGGAATCCTAATGATAAGATAAGAACCAGATCTACATTCCGAGAGCAAGTTATTCATCATTAGTCTCTGAGTTAGAACCAAAGATAGTAGACGAGGCTCTACTGGATGAGGGTTGGATTCTTGCAATGCAGGAAGAACTGAACCAGTTTGAGAGAAGTGATATGTGGACTCTTGTGCCTTTACCTAAGGACAAATCTGTTATTGGAACCAAATGGGTTTACAGAAACAAGCTTGATGAAAATGGTAAGGTGATAAGAAATAAAGCTAGACTTGTTGCACAAGGTTACTCACAGGAAGAAGAAAGAATTTGAAATGGGCATGATGGGAGAACTCAAGTTCTTTCTTGGACTTAAAGTTAAGCAAGCAGTGGACGAGGTGTACATCCATCAGACTAAGTATACAAAGGAATTGTTAAAGAAATTCAAGATGGATGATTGCAAACTTATGAACACTCCTATGCATCCCACGTCCATATTGAACAAAGATGACAAAGATAAAAAGGTAGACCAAAAGGTATATAGAGGAATGATAGGATCTCTGCTATATCTTACTGCGTTTAGACCTGATATTATGTTCAGTGTATGCTTATGTGCTCGATTTCAATCTGATCCAAGAGAATCTCATTTATCAGCAGTTAAAAGAATATTTAGATATTTAAAAGGTACTACTAATCTGGGTTTGTGCTTTAAGAAAAATGATGATTACAGATTAGTTGGTTTTTGTGATGCTGACTATGTTGGACATAGAATAGAAAGAAAAAGTACCAGTGGAGGATGCCACTTCATTGGAACTAATCTAGTCTCATGCTTAAGCAAAAGACAAAGCACTATTGCCTTATCAACTGCTGAAGCTGAGTATATTTTGACTGCTAGTTGCTGCTCACAACTTCTATTGATCAAACATCAGTTGGAGGACTACAATGTGTTTGTAAGTAGTATTCCACTTATGTGTGATAATACTAGTGCAATAAATCTATCTAAAAATCCAATATTGCATTCAAGGTCTAAGCATATAGAGATTAAACATCAATTATTAGAGATTATGTGCAAAAAGTCATTATTGATATACAATTTGTAGATACAGACCATCGATAGGAAGATATCTTTACTAAACCTCTTGCAGAGGACAGATTCATATTTATTAGAAAACATCTGAATATGATTTATGTGGATTGATTGTCGGCCCAATCATATTGCATGCGCGTCTATTGCATAAGTGCGTCCAATGCATGTTGCATGCGCGTTCAGTGGGCATTGCGTCCATTGATTGTTTGCATGATTTTATCAGACTCGTCTGTGATGTTTATTATTATACTTGCATTAATTTATGTCGAAGACATAATTAATAATATCCTTATGCTGAGTCAGTTATTTCCATAAATCCTATCAATAGCTTTTTATGGTTTCAAAAACCTGCGTCGCTCAGTACTCATTATTCCTTTTCTCACACGTTTTCATTTTTTAATTAATTTTCTTTGGAAAAACTCTTCAAATTTGAAACCTTTTTAAGTAATACTCTTTACCTCTGAAAAACCTTTCACAATCTTCTCATTTGAACCCTCAAGAGTACTCTGTTTTCTTGCTTCCAACCCTAGATCTCAAACCTTCAACAATGGCTTCCTCTTCGGTTGTTATCAATGTGGACAAGTTGAACCTTGCTACCGAACATCATTTCAACTTTGGGATTCTGCAAGAATACAACTTGGATGTAAGCAAAAATGTTAATGCTCACTAGTGCAAAATATACAATAAACAGGATTGGTTTATGTCAGTTAACCAAAAGTTAGACGTTAATAAGGAGGTGGGGGCAATTTTATAAATATCAGGTTCCCTTAATTCACTTTTAATGTCAGTTGTTACAAGGACTGACGTTAAAAGTGAGTCACTTAACTTTAAACGTCCGTTCTTTCATCAACAGACGTTAAAGGTTATTTTAATAATTTTTTTTAGTTAGTATACCCTCGCGCATTGCCTTCCTCGAAGTTTCAGTTTCACTTGCTTTTGTGTTTTGTGTTTCTATTTCTGTTCTGATTTTGCTTTTGTGTTTCTGTTTTGAATTTCATTGAAAACTAAAATATATATGTGAAGTAAAACTAAGTTGAATCAATAACCCCAACTGGATCTCATTGAAGTGAATCAATAAAAGAAGTTGCAAGATACATTCAAAAATTTAAAATCCTATAGAGTTACATTGAATGGGTTTAAAATCCTATAAAATCCTAAACATTGGTTGGGGTTTCGTTCCCTTCATGGGTGAGCAAGCGTAAGAGAGGAGTCGAGCGGCTGAGTTTTCCAAAGCAGCTGAGCAAGGGTGCACGCGATCAGTTTCAGCAATGGTCCTAGAACAGTCACTTGCTGCCAAAGCTGAGTAGCAGTCAATTCTCCGAAAGGATGATAAGGTGAGAAACTCACATTATGTGATTTGATCAACCTTATCACCCATGTTATTTGATTTACACAACCTCAAAAGTTGTTTGACCATTAAGACAAAGACCTTCGAGTCTAGGAATAGGAAGAAAGAGTGATGAAGTTAATCTCCATGGCAGAGCCATATTGTTACAATAGCAGAAAAATAAAGCCTTTGCAGCAAATTATAAAAAGAAAGAGTCATATATTTTGGTCATGAAAGGAAGGAAGCTATTTATAAGCAGGGGATGAAGTTACAAGGCATGGTTACTTGATAAAAAAATTAATTGTCCATTAAGAGGATGAAGTTACAAGGCGCATGGGTAGTTGGCAGTCAAAAAAAGAAATAAATACGCAGTTGTATAAACATCTGTTAAGTAAAACTTAGACGTTAAAAAGGAGGTAGTGGTTATCAGGATGACTTTTTACGTCAGTTGTTTAAACAACTGACATAAAAAGTGACACGGCTCACCTTTTACGTCAGTTGTTTAAACAACTGACGTTAAAAGTGGAATCGAATGTTTTTAGAATGTATTCGTTAACACAAAAACCCGCGTGCCTTCCTCTTCACTCTCTGCCTCTGCTCTTTCACTCTCTGCCTTTACACTTTCACCCTTCTCCACCACCGCGAGCTCCATTGCATCGCCACCACCGCGAGGTCACTTCCACCTCCACTGCGAGGTACACTCTTTCTCTCTCTCTCCCTCTCTCTCTCTCTGAATCACACACTGTCTTTCTCTCACTTCGTGCGTGCCCTAACCCTGTCTTTCCCACTCACTCTCAGCCACAACGAACGGCTACCGCCTTGATAGCACCACCACTAAGCCACTCTCCTTCTCATCTCTCTGAACTCAGGTAACTCCCTAAACCCTCAAAGTTTCATTTTAATTTTCGGTTTTAGTTCTCTTCTCTCTACTCTGTCTCATTTAAGGGTTTTTGGTCGCATTTAAGGTTCTCTACACGCAAGGAAAGAACCCAAACAAAAGCCACTCTCCTTCACCACTGAGCCACTCTTCTTCTCCTCTCTGTGAACGCGGCAATGCCCAAAACTTTGTGTTTTTTTTGCTTCATGTCATTTTGCTTTCTGTTGGGTTGCTTTGGCTTTTTTTTTTGGTAAGCCAAAAATTATATTGATTAAGGGTAAATGGCAATAGCTGAAAAAGTTAAAACCCTGTGAATGAGAAATTTGAGATTTTGATTGGGAAATAATGGGTGAGAATGAGAATAATAGGAACAAAAGTCTTTCCACTTTATTAATTAGGTTATTGATGTTAGATTTTCCTGATATATGGGAGAGGCTTTGTATGTATGATTGTGTATGTCTTTTATACATTCTTACTCGATAAACAAGCATGTACTTTTACAATGTATTCTTCCAAATTTAAGACAATGGAAGATATTAACCACTAAGGATGTTGTAATGTAGGTCAAGCTGGGTTAATGTGTTGTATACAAATGCATTTTATCTTATTTGTGAAAGGTTTGTATGGTCTTGTGTTGATGAAAATTTAAATAAAAAAATATGTTCATAGTTTGAAATTGATTTTCTTCTTGAGTCATGAACAATCAAGTTTATGTGATATGCTATTAACATATTTGTTGAACTCATGAGTTGAATTTGTCTCTGCCTAATGTGAATTGTTTTCATAGTTGGTTGATATCCTATAAATTGTGTGTCACTCAAGCTTGACCTACATCCTTAGTGGTTAATTTATGAGAGTGAAGCTGAATGTTGTAATGTCTCATTTATGTGAACAGGCATACACATGGATCACTCAGAACCGCATGCATAGGAGGATACTATGGGGCGTATGCGGGACACTATGGGGCCTACACTTGATGATACTGTAAGTTTACATGTTATATAAAATTTTTTTGGTATTTATAATGTAAGTTTAAGTTCTTTATATATTCTTTATTTATCCTTGTTATACATAACCCTCTAATTTAACATTTGTTTTGTCCAAACAGGCATCACAGTCTCGGAGGAAACGGGGTAGAGGAGTTGTAACAGCCTGATTTTCATTATACGGTTTAATGAATTAAAATATAAGTAATTATATATAAATATGAAAGTAGAAAATATTTTGTTTTAATAAAATAAAATCATATTCCCAATCCACCATATCATATGAAGTCACAAAGAAAATTTTCGGTTGAAAATTCGACGAAAGTCGTGCAGTTTTCACCGCCGAGATAAGTTTGAAGAGCAGAAAACCTAATTTTGACCCGTGAACGAGACGATTAGTGTTTTTATCATGTTTCCTTCAACTTTGGTTATTTTAAAAATTTTCGTTCAAAAATAAAATAAAATAAAATATTTTATTCGGGTGAACACGCTGAATATACGATCGGAATCGGAACCGGATGCGAAATGGAGCGGACTAGGGGACACGGGAAAGGAGGCATGGTTGTAGAAGCTTTATGTCACATCCATAAAAGTATCATCATTATTTTTTTCAAAATTTACTATTTTATAATCAATTAAGTCATTCCTTTCAACTTTTGCCAAACCAAACATGACATAACTCAAAACTTGGCCTCCAAGCACTCACTTCTCTCCCTCAAAACCGTGGCCCTCTCTTTCTCCCCATATATCACACTTTCATTTTCTTCAAATCACTTTTTCTTCTCCAAAAACACTATTTCTCATCTTCTTCCTTTCTCTTCAAACTTCATACTCATAAAGCTTGCATTTTTATTCATCTTTTCAACTCAAGTTCTTCACAAAAGTTGATCCTTGTATCAAGGGTAATACTCTTATGTCAATATTTTTGCAAGTTTCTTCTTTTACATTATGGTTTACTCTACTTTTCTTTAAGTGTTTTTAATGGGTTTTCAACTTCTAAAATCTCTAGAAAATTGTAGAAAAATCCTTTTGAGTTGAAACCACTTTCTATAGTCTTGTATTAACTTAGGTTTTCACATACTAAGAGTTTGTATAAAAAAAAATTCTACCTCTTATTTCCAAGGATGGTCGAAAACCTATACATGGTGGCCTAGGGAAGTTTTGTTTCAACTTTTTGAAAGATGATCATGTATTTGAGCTTCTAGATCCCTCTTGATCTTAAATCTAAAGTCTTGAAAGGTTTGAAAATATCTAGCTTATTTATCCAAGGATGGCCAAACCTATATGGTTTTGGACCTAGGATGCATGAGTTCAACTTTCTAACTATGATCATGGATTTAGACCTCTTAATACTTTGTGATGCTAAACCTAAGAGTTTTCATCAAACAAAAGGCTTTTCCTCATTCTCCTAGGCTAGGCCGAAACTCAATGTTTTGGAGCTAGGATGTTTGAGTTTTCATTTTCCAAAATGATCATGGACTTGAAGATCCTTAAGACATTAGGATGCTAAGTCTAAAAGATTGGAAAGTTTAGAGATTTCTAACCTAGTTATCTTATGATGGCCGAACCTATGAGGTTTATGGACCTAGGATATTTTGTTTTCTTTATTTTCAATATGATCATGGATTTGAGCTCCTAAATACATTGGGATGCAAAATCTAAGAGATTGGAAGGTTTAAAAGTTTTCTAACCTATTTTACTATACAAGGCCGAAACCTAACCTAAGAGTTTGGATGATTTTATTCAATATTTTCAAGTTATAACAATTTATCTAAGTCACCTAGAACCTAAGAGTTAAGTATCTAAAATCTTAGAGTGTGAAATGAAACCTAACTCTCATTAGATTTAAATGGCTGAACCTACCTAATGAGAACATAGATGAGTTTATTTGATTTAGTTGTTTTTATGTTGTTTGGTTGAAGGTGGTGTTAACACCTCGTGGTCGGATAACGAGGAGCTGGGAATTCGAGCTTTCGGTGATAACTCAGGTGGGGGAAAGAAACAACTATCGTCGAAATCGATAGTAGTAGATTATGTAGTAATTATGTAGGGTGACCTAAACCTTACTAGAAGTCGAATAATCGACAAGACCAGAATCGCTTTAAATTGATTTTATAAAACATCCATGGTGATTCGGGGATTGTAGGTTTATCGATATTAGGTTGATGTTTATACTATTGATGGTTGATTTGAGTTTTATTACCTTTATTGAACTGATTGAGTGCTATGTTGATGTTTTGAAATATCTTTGATTGACTTGATGTTATGCATGATCTGTGTGGTATTTACTTTATGCTTAGTGGATTAAGCGAAGATATATATGTGGCCTAAGAGATGAGTTGTTTTGGGAGTGAGGATCGTGATGATTTTTAGAGGTGCCTAACCTCACATGAAATATGTTAAAGAGGTGTTGTGACATAGAGCATGTGTTGAGGTCTTGATGAGAGGTTAAGGCACTAGGTTATGACCATAGGGTTTGCGAGGTTCATAAGTTATGTTGTTTCTATAACCATATGTGGGACACATACAAGACCAGCAAGTCCTTGTGGGACCGTCTAAAGGGTAAAACTTATCTTGTGTAGCTACGAGTGTCATTGCTTTGCATGAGCACCTGCGGGAGTGGACAAGGTGTGCACCCGGGATCATCGTGCAGTTGTAGTGTCACGCTTTGCGTGAGCGTTCTTACCATGGTGAAGGTGTGCAACGGATAATCGTGTAGCTATAGTGTCATTGCTTTGCATGAGCACCCACTGATCCAGGGTGTGCAGGTGCTTAATGTGCGCTATAGTGTCATTGCTTTGCATGAGCATTCTCACCATGACCAGGATGTGCAAGGGAATGGGATGTGTCGCCTGGACGACTGACCGATAACCATAACTATGATAGGGAAACCATAGCCATTTTCGAGATCAAGTTTTAGTTGCGGGATTGGGTAGGATGGATATAAGAATTTTATGGAAGATTGATGACTTGAACGATGTTGTGTATGTGATAATTCTGTATAGTTTACTATGAATCTTTACGGCTTTTGATGATAGAAATGTTTCTTATCCCATGTATATTTACGTATGTTGTATTTTGTCTCCTTGTGGAACCATACGAGAAGACCTTGTGGATGAACGTGGCGGGAGGAGTTGGATGGAACTCCCTACGAACCAGATGTCGGAGGATCGGAGTGTGACCCATGGTGATTAGGGTCTAGTTAGTTGTTAGGCCAGTGAGTCCGTGTCGTGAAGCTTTATCTTTTCGCTTATGTTTTGTATAACTATGCACGATTCGGGATCCCTATTGATGGGATGCCCAAACAGTCTTTGATAACTCGATGCTTTAAGTATGTTTAATATACTTATGTTCTCATATTCTGTTCTATATGAATCCATTTTCTTAAGAAATTAAGTTTCAATTTTACGTAAATTTCACGTTAAGCGTGCGATTAAGTAATTAAATAATGAGGTTTTAAACTAAATGACATAAAGGGACACAACGAGGTGTCTGAGGAGCCACGTCATTGAAGAAGTTGAAGGCTAGGAAAAGTGGTCAGAAGCTTGAGGTGTCCTTTGATGCTAAACTAAAATCACAGGGCCCCGTGCTAGAATTTAAAATATAGGTGATTCTACAAACCAAGGGGACGACGTTAGCATCCTATCCACAACCATTGGGATGACGTTCCCGAACGTTAAGGATCATATTTGGGAGGCTATCGCGGTATTTTTACTTTTTACATTCTTTGGTGTACATTATTAAATAATCATTCAAGTTCTAATTCATCCTTGTTTGTTATGTATTTAATGTGTAGATAGCTTGGACCAAAGTCAATGATGAGCATCAATGGAAGAAATGGCTCTCATTGGGGCAAGGCGCTGGAGTGGGTTCAAGCATGATCTTACTAGGTTCTATGTATCCGGGAAGAAGAAGTTTGAAAGACGTTCTTGGATTACCCCACTGATTGATAGGGAAGCGTGGATGACTTTGTTAGGATTCGACATGAGAGGACAAATTTACGGTTAGTTGATGAAGTTAATTTATTTATGCTTCTTAGAGATCATTTAAGTAAACAAATTAAATGTATTTAACTCTATTAATTATGTGTTTTTGTTTAAACAAGAAAAGGCAGAGAGGTAGGCAGAATCAATCTAAAAATATCACACCCACACCTTGTCTCAGGTGGAGCACGCCACCAGGATTGACGAGATGGTGGCGGATCAACTTAGGGTGAAGCGAGGAGTCGGCAATGAGGATAGCCCGGGTGGAGAGGTGCCTGAGGGCAAACCTTATTGATCCTCCGTCTCCTATCCCGTGGAGATTCCTGGTTCCGGCGGATGACAAAGAAAGGCTCTTTTAAAGGCGATACCACTCGCGATGTGGCGGATAAGATTGTAAGTAACTAACTATATGCATCTATAGTTGATAATTGTATATGGTTGATATTTTTAAGGAACACCTTTCACTTACACGTTTTTTCAATTCTTAATTGTAGATGGAGCTTAAGGAAAATGCTCCGAGGGCTCATTACGTTCTTCCGAACGCCGAGACATATTGCTCACCACTTTCTAGGCATGGACGACCATCCTGGTCGGGTGATCGGTGTTCCAAAGACTAGGCATCAAAGAATATTGTGCTGAAGTCTACTTCAGCAAGGAGGGTCGGCGGATGAGATGTACTTAGAGAATCCATCACATGGTAGCTCATGTTGAACCCGGCCATTATAGACCATATGATAAGCCGCTTCTTATCGACTTAGATTTCAAGTAGGCGCTTATTAGGAGCTTTCCTCCATGGGTTCCCGGAGACAACGCGGGAGTTGCCAACCCCTTCACATATGAGCACAAGAGAGCTATAATAGGACACGGTGGATGTGGATGAGTTGGAAGATAGGGAGTGGGACTTGGAGGTGTCGACGCCGTGAGCTTGAGTGTGAAGTGAAACTAGCGGGAGTTTGAGCTGT
Organism: Sophora flavescens; assembly: GCA_030762895.1. Lineage (NCBI taxonomy): Eukaryota > Viridiplantae > Streptophyta > Magnoliopsida > Fabales > Fabaceae > Sophora > Sophora flavescens. The sequence continues at coordinate 20,142,285 of CM061069.1, forward strand.
CGCAGTGGAGCTCGAGTTGGCACGGAGAGGTATATATTCATTATTAATGTCCAAATTTGTCAATTAATTACTTATGTTTTTTTATTATTATCAACAACTTATATACCGATTTATTTAATATTGAAGGTAAAGGTGTAAAGATGTCTCATGACTTCGATTGGTGAGGATTATGAGCCCGTGCTTTTTCAATGGAGTTTGGAGCATGATGGTTGGCTAGCACGCCCACTTCATGAGTGTGAGCTTGGATTTGTATTCAGTGGTGACATATTGGGTATCTTTGCAATGATGAACACCAACTATCCACCACGATGTGAGGTATCATATCGTAGGTATCTCCATCGACTTCAACTCGAGAGGGGCTTCAACTATTCGGCTTGTTAGAGCCCTACTTCCCTCAACCTGAATTCTTTACCAATCACAGTCATTGGGTACTTAACGAGATTACTGGGAGGTGATGATCGCAGAGGGCTATATCCGCACTGTACATAATGAGTGAGCATTGGCAGAGTCCAAGACTTCATCCTGGCCAGCATCCTATCATCTTCCTATGCTTCTTCTCCACCTGAACCCTCTACGAAGGTGGTGGACTATCAATAGGTTAGCAATTAATCTTCTATTTAATTTAAGTTTTAACATTTACTTTAATTTTATTGGACACGTGATGAATTGGTTAATTGACATGAATATTCTGTTTATGATAGTGCACCGACTTGTAGTTTGAGTTGTGCAACGGGAGGAGTAGGATTTCTTAAGTCTAAAAGGAAATCTCGATTGGATTATCCTCAAGGTTGGTGGTTTGTTAAATAGTATATAATATTAGAATTACTAATTACTATTTCCAAATATATATGTTTATTTAACTCGACATTAAAATTTCATTATGTTTGTAGGCTCACTGTGAATGACGCTTGGTCGATGTGGATATTATATGATGCAACATATCTCGAATATAGTCTCCGCATCTATTACAAGGATGGAAGAAGGTAATAATACTTAATTAAACAACTTATTTATTTATATATTTTCATTTTCATTGCGTTAATTAATGTTACCGTGATTTATTTGAACGTGTGCAGGAGCTTTAACAACTCCCAATCTTCTCGACAAAAAAAGGTCACTGACTGAGGGAATCTGTTTGGGAATTTTTCTACAAGTATGCTAAAGAGAAAGGATTGCTCTAAAGTATACCTCGGAGTATATAGAAGATGTGTAGTTAGTGGGTAGTATAAAAACTTATATGTAGGTGTGTATAATTAGTATGGAAACTTTTACTAATGTTTTTTCTAATAAAGGGTTTTGGTTTTTTATCCCTCCCATTTGTTCCTTTGTATATATATACTTTTATTTTATTAATGAAATTTAAGTGAAATATTGAATTCATTAGCTAAATTTCATGAATACGGGGATAGTTGGGGTAAAGGATATATGTAACAGAATTTTTTAAAAACAAAACGGGGCATTTACGTCAGAGTTTAGTACAACTGACGTTAAAAGTAATTTTTTTAAAAATTGGATTTCAACGTCATTAGTACTAAAAAATGACGTTAAAAGTTAATCTTTTTTGCAGTTAATTGAAACAACTGACGTTAAAAATTATTTTTTAATGTCAGTTATGTAATCAACTGACGTTAAAAGTGTTCTTTTAACATCATTTTTGAACTGGCGTAAAATGTTACACTTTTAACGACTGCTCCAATAACGTCAGACATTATTCAAACGTCCAAAATCAATTTTGACTAACGTAAAAAGCACTTCTGCACTAGTGGTGATGGTTGAGGAGGACTTTTCGTGGGAGAAAGTCTCTATCTATCCTAACCTGACAGGGAGTTCTCGAGAAACCCTCTGTCAAATTGTAGATTTCTCAAGCATGTAATCTAAAAAGGATAGTATTCAAAAGCTATCTCGATGCTATCAATCATGGCCAAGAAGGAGTGGTTTTCACTTATTCAAGGGAGCCGGACTGGTGGTTCTAGTTGATAGTCAGCTTTCCCGACGAGTGAAGATAAAGTGAGAACTCATTCATGGAAGTCATGAAATGAAAGATCATGTTCGCATTCTCCACTGCGCCATCGAACAAGGTGGTGTTTCACAAGACTGGTCGAAGGAAAACTTGTCAGCCTTACAAGTTTTGTCTCCTTTCATCTCATCATTGAGAGAAAATCAACTCGCCAAGAATTTTGTAAATAGATTCTAGACAGCCGATGTTTCACAGCAAGGTTCTCTCTCGCAATTCCATATTGTCATCTCCTCATTCAAGATCAAGTCTCAGAATCTATGACCTTCTGTTTCTAAGTCTCCTGAGGAGCAAGAAAGAATTCTACCCGAGAAGGGAATGTCTCGTCGCCGATTTTGGCAAGATGAACATAGCCACCATGAATCTCAAGACATACGACGTCATGCTCGCTAAACAAAAAGAATTGATGAAGATCAAAGAGAACAGTCACGTAATAATGTGTAAAGTTCTAGGGCTGAGAAGAACAGTGAGAAGAAAAACAACGTTGTTAGGAAACCATATGCCAAGAAGCCTCGGCCGGCATTATGATAAGGGAACCGGGCCGATGCTTCACCTCAACCCGCTTCCAACCGGTAAGAGAACAAGAGAAGACAACCTCAAGAAAAGCTAAGTCCTTTGTGATTTCGAGGTAAATGTCTCTGCTTAATGATCATGTTCAATTAGTAGTAGATGCCTTAGTTGAAAGCTTAGAAAGTATGGATGATATCATATCGTTGTTGTTGTTGACACCGATGTACATGCCCACTCTACTCTTCACCACAAACAATTTCATCCGCCAACTCACCTATACAAACTTCACCAAATACCACACTTTCAACCTATAATAATTATAGATGATCCCGGTTCAATCAACCAGATGATCTAGGGATTAACCCTGGTACCCTTTCCCAAAATACCTAGAACTCGAATTCCCTTACACTCACCCTTCAGCTTCTTATGGCAAGCCAAAGCTGGGCCAAAGTAAAGAAACTGGAAAATCTCTACCATCAACATGAACCTATTTCAACGCATCTTTTCTACACTTTACCGTGAATATGAATATGAACCCAATCCATACAATACCTGCATTACATACCCATTCCTTATGTGCCAAAACCAGAACAATCATCTTCCATCCACTCTACACAACCATATCGTCTCATTTCACCACCTTCCACTAAAGAAATTCCCACTAATAAAAATCTACCCAAATCTCATCAAATCCCCACCTTTCAAACTCCTTGCATCGATGGTGTCAATAAGCATATCATACATAACTGGCCCATCAATTCTGTAAGGCCAAAGCTCGTAAACATCATACATCAAAGGTCAAGAAACGTATGAAGACCTAATTTCATTTCTGGACAGAGAAACATCTTAGGAGACATTTAGACATCCACTATTTATGGAAAGGCTGTGAGTCTGGTGGATCATCTCATGTATGCCTTCAGAATGAGTTTGAATTGCCAAGGTATGTCAGGGTCAAGAACTTTATCCCTCCAACTTGGTTGTTTCATACTGCCAGGCGATGACAAAGATTGGTGTCGACTCACGAAGCGATTGCTCCTAGACTACCCATGATTGATCCGGGACAAAGACAAGAATTTGAAGAAACAGAGGAGCACTCGGGAAGAAACAAGAAGACACTTCCTACTTTCTCAATCCTAATATTGTTTTAATCTAATGATCAGAATATGATATACTTCTCCGTTGTCACAAACCATTGAAGACATTGATCAAGATTCTCGCTTTCCATTCGGGCAAATCACAAGGCCGACTATGCTAAGGAAGCTTTTCCGGAAGGTCTCGAGTGAGAAGAGAATAGAAGAATTCCCAAAGTTAGAGGAAAATGTGGATCGTCAAATGCTATATTCTACATTTACAAGGACATTATCGTATTCCTCACATCACTCCCAGAGAATGTGAATAAGCACTGGCCCATTGGGCCAAGAATTCCCCCAACAATTACTTCTTGCATCTTCACCACCGCCATCTCCTCCTTCGAGCATGCTGAGGAAGATATCATAGTTGAAGAACTGACTTAATTGCTAATATTGTTCAAACTAAGAGGGGTCAGAACGAGGAAGTTGCTGAATGTCCGCTTCCTAGACCAAGCACCTCCGAGAAGCACTCTTCCTCACCATTGGCCTCGACGCTTATTCATCCATGATCAACCTCAAGTATCCAAAGCACTAGACACATTTCCAAGTCAAGCTTATGCTCAAGATAGTGCTGAAAGTTCAAGACCCTCACCGCTCGAAACTCAAGAGATTATCGGGAAGGATTATGCAGGAGTGGGAGTAAAGGTTGAGGCCGAAGGAACAAGAAGAACAAGCCGTAAGCCTTGCTCCAACAAATAATGGTCAATCAAATGCCGAGAAATCTACAGTTTCCAACAGAGCAACATTTTGCCCGTTCAGCCTCCTCTCTTTCTCCACCAAACCAAAACCTCCTCCACCACCTCCACCCTTCTTAGTCTTTTTTATTTTCTTA